>CAIGRT010199584.1:0-17066 GCA_903798405.1 Fraxinus platypoda | reverse complement strand
AGTTGCACTATCCACGACAAAATCTAAATATATTGCTACTACTGAAGCAATTAAAGAGGCTTTGTGGCTTAGAGGTTTGCTTCGTGAACTTTGTGTTTTAAATGACTATGTAGTAGTATATTCAGATTGTCAATCTTCTATACATCTATGCAAAAACCCTATTTTTTCACAAATGCACCAAACACTTTGATGTTAGACTACATTTTATTAGAGATATTTTGTCACAAGAGATGGTAAGACTTGAAAAGGTCCATACACAATATAACCCCTCGGACATGGGCACTAAAGTGTTGCCATTGGTGAAGTTTAGAAGTTGCAATGATTTTCTAAACATTGGTGGAGGTAAATAATTTCTAGTTTTTTCGATTCTCCTTTTGGAATTGTCGCTAATGGATGATAATGTTATTCTTGCAAGTCCTTTGACACTAAGGTGGATGTTTGTTAGGCAAATTATTGTCAAACGGACTCTTGGACTATAATGTAACTCGATAGGTAAATCGACCTATCCCCCAACGTACCAGAGCTTTTCATTTTTAGTCGATATTGACCAATTGACTAAACAAAAAGTCAACTCCTCAAAATGATACAACCCTAAAATCATTTGGGCCATTTGAAGCAATCTAATTTTATTAGAGTTGCTCATGGCCCATTTCCCAACTCCATGGCTAATGGTATATTACCCACTTAGTATCACTTGACCACCTTTTGGGCTTGGCCCATTGTCACACCCTAATCATTCTATTATATATGCTGCTTCCTTCGCCGTGTCTCTGTGTTATTGCTATTCCTCTCCTTGGTGAAAAATGGCGCAAACTTCGTGCTTACTTTATTGTTCCTTTTTTCTTCCCCTTCTTCCTTGGCCTTTATGGCTGCCTTTGTGGAAGCAATAACTTTCCTATTGTGTGTTCTAAGCGGGCATTATTAACCAACTGGAGTTTGGTCCATTTTGGTTATTTTTTGGCTCAATTTGTTAAAGGTGTTTGATTTTTAGAGTATATACTGAGCCCGGAAAGCGCCATTGTTGATCGAGTCTTCCGCTATAATCCCTTACAATACGTCGTAGTCAAATGTTATACTTTCATAGCAACTTAATCCATTAGAAAGTTACGATCAATTTAAGATTTGATAATCCATCTCATTTCAAAACAAAGAGAATACTATACAAAAATTCTCTTTTTAGCGTTTTAACCAAACAGCGTCATTAATCCACATGATGTCCTTTACAAAATTCCATACTATCGCACTTTATTTTCTAAGTTCAACTAAATCACAACGAATTTTCTAGCTACTTATTTTCCAATAGTAATCCTTTGGAGAAGATGATAGTATTAGATCTAATGATCAAGTTAGAGAGCAACTTTTGCTTCTAACCTTCGATTTAGAAATAACTAGTTCATACTTTTAAAGTTATATATAACTAATCAAGATAAACTAAACGTCTTAGTGTATATAATTTATAATCACAAACATCATATTTCAATTTTGTCTTCTATTATTATATTTTTACTAGTTAACTTTAATGGAAATCATATGTCATGCTATAAAGAAATAAACCAATCACGTGACCTATGCATAACAATAAAATTCCTATGCTAGTATACGTCTTAGAATAAGAGTCATCTAAGTTTATATATCAAATTGTCCAAGTACCAACTTGTTACTTAAGTGTTCATACTAATTTATAAAACACAAGCAAGAGTAATGCTACATGTACATAATTATTTACCGATGTACAGATTGATGGCATGTCATTATTTCCAAACTATTTTTCTCACTTTCTCTGTACATCAATGTGTAAATAACTATGTAAAAATAACATTACTCCAAGTAAGAACAGAAGTAAATCCAGTAACGAATTTATTTTTCATTCATAATGGAAACACAGGCTACATGAATTATTTCCAACAAAGTACTCCTTCCATACAAATATATAGTTCTCCACTGACAAACTGTAGTAATATTTCAAGGCACATAGGCCACAAAATCCTCACTTTCTTTTTGCTGTTTCTTCTTCAAAAGGCGGCATTCCTTTTCGAGATGTCCAAGTCTGTCACAATTATAACAAGACCCTTTACAAAAAAATGGAATCCTCCTCATTTGAGTCACGCTTCCTCTTTTCGTCATTTTTGATGGGTTGCATCATTTTATCATCCTCCACCGCATGTATATTAGAAAATTGACCAATATGGTCATCAGAATTATTCATTCCGAAATCTTCCTCAATCCAGATATGACGGTCCAATCTTCAATGGAGATATTCCCTTTGATGTTTTGGACTTTTCTTGTAGTCTTTCAAGCGGATAAAAGTTCATCAATAATCAATGATGCCACAGTAGATTCGTCCATGTTCATATACATTACCGAAATTGATTGTAAATTTAAACAATGTCATGGATTTGTACCACTACTTTTCAAGTTTTCACCATCCAATATGAAAATAATTTCAAAATTAAGAACTTCTTGTAATGTCTTCAAACATGTACTTGACTTCTAAAGCATCACATATCTCCTTCATCGTCTTCATGTTGTAGTATTTATAGAACAATGCTTTCTTCATGACATTGCAAATATGCTCTTTACAAATATTGTCATCTTTCTCCTACCCTTTCCGTGCCAAAATTTTAATCCTCCTTCTTCTCGGGTTTCGGTGTAGTTAGAACATAAACCAATTCAACATCGTCAACAAGAAATAAAACGTTTTTGCCATCTTCATAATTTTGCTACATCAAATCGCTCCAACTTGATAAAATCTACTGTGAAATCTCGGAGAGAAGATATAGGTGGTGCCATTACAAAATTAACATTTTCATAAAATTGTTGGTGGAGGGATTTGCAATGGTTGAGGAGTATAGTAAAGAAGGTGGATAAACTACAACATATTTAGAAGAACAAATCAAACTGTTGATAAGAAGCCATGCAATAACTTGAAAATAACTCCACAATAGATTCCAAGGCAAGTGTTGGCACTTTCCTTAAGATGATATTTGCCCTACCGGTGATGCACACGAATTAGGAAAGACGCCTGATGAGTGTGGTTCATTCATTGTTTTAATGCCTCTTAAGCTTGGTATTTTGATTGTATTTAAGAGTTTTCTCGATGTTTTAATGTGTGTTTTAATGTTGTTTTATAGGTTAGGTAAATTGGTGTGAATGATTCGAAACTTGGAGAAAAGAGAGATGTAGGCATGAATCTAGGAGAAGTTGATGTTTATTTGGTGAAACTTGATGATTTGAGGCTAAATTGAAAGAAAAAAATTGAATAATGACAAACAATGGTGAAATCGAAAGTTTGAGTGCTCAATTGCAACTTTTCCATAGTTGATTCGAACCACGAAACAATAATTGAAAATTGCTAGGAGTCAACTGCATGCAATAAGAAGTAAAAAAGGAGTGAAATATAATTAAAATATTTTCACAAATCAATTTTCAACCGCACAAGTATGTTTCAGATTTTTATCCTGAGATTGATAACCATTTTTGACATGGTAAACATTCGAATTGGAAAATAACATCTTTCCAATGCACTTTAAATCACCTCAATCGGATATTGGGAAAAAATTATGATAAAAACACTAAAAGACGTAAAGTGCTGAATTTTTTCTCTCGAAAAACTTGGTGCCCCAGTGCACACAAAAGGGAAAAATGCGACACCAAGGCATCACTCTTGTGGCACTAGAGCGTTGCCTCATGAAGAGAGATGTTCTTTTTAAATCACAATCCAACCTTATTCTTCCCAGACATTAAGATGAGGTAAATAACAATTGAGAGAACACTTCTAAACTACAATTCAACACGCAAGATGCAAGAAATCATCAAGAAAGTGAGAAGAACATTAAGAAGATCATCGATCCAACCACCAAAAATAGTTTTATCTTTCTTCTTCTCTACATGTTTTTTATTATGAATTGATTATGTCTCTTTTTATAGTCATGAACTAAATTCCTATCTAGGGTTTGATGTAACCAACTTGAGATTATGTGTTGATAATTAATTAGTTATTTCTTTCATGTTCTCCTTTAAAGCTTATTTGTGTTATTGATTTAATGCTTTCAATTACTTGACCACTAACGGAATGAATTGATTGTCTAAATTTCGGAACTCGAGAGATGAAAACTTAGGTACAATCTTAGAATAACACAATCTTTGAAACTTGTTCCACATAAAAACCAAGAACTTGATAATTCTTAGTTATTTGATTCGGAATGGAGATGTTGAAATTGAATTCTAGGAATAGTTTTTACTCGGCACTCAAGAGATGAAGTATAATTAAATTAGGGTTCTTGCTTATAAACTTGGGAAAATTGATTAGAGATAATTAGATAATTGAGAAACTGGTCGATAGTTAGGTGAAATCATAACCCTAAGCTTTCTCATATTAATAAATTCGTAAAACTTGCATTCTTTTTTCTTTTCTTTTTTTGAATTCATCACAACATTCATTGTTAGATTAGTTAAAAACGTTGATTCTGAAAATTGATCATCTAGATAAAATAAAGGCTACACAATTATAGTACTTAGTATTAATTTGATATTCAATCCATGTGGGTTCAACATCCTAACTCCACAGTTACATTACAAAACTTGACACCGTACATTTGAGGTATATTTACGTTATAAAAAACGCGTAACAAGTTTTGGCGCCATTGCCGAGGATTTTTTTTTTATTTTTACTAATATTATTACCAAGTAGCTTTTGTTTTAATTTAGATTTCTGTACTTTTAAGTACTTTGATTGGTTCTTGTTTCAGGTTTATGCAAAGATCGAGGAATCTTGAACTACTACCCATTGATCCTGAACTAGAATGCACTTTCCATTTTCTAAGGAAAACACAAAGAAACGAATGTAAAACAATGGCGGAACAGGAAGCATAGACGGTTAATCAAAATAATCAATAGTGGGTTATAAGGGGTTATGTCAGACAAGTTGTTAATGACAACTACTCCGATATTACGAGTCAGGCAGTGGCCACAAATAACTTCGAACTGAAGCCAAGATATATACACATGGTTCAACAGAATCAGCTTGGAGAGATCTCCAACAAATGATCCAAATGATCATCTTAGTTCTTTTCTCGAGATTTGCAATACCGTGAAGATGAACGGCATTACTGAAGATGCCATCAAACTCCATCTATTTTCCTTCTCCTTGAGGGATAAAGCCAAAGCATGTTCTAATCATGGTCGTAAGGATCCATTGCAACTTGGGAGGGGTTGGCTCAGAAATTTCTCACCAAATTCTTTCTTCCTTCTAAGGCAGCTCAATTGCTGAGTGAAAATGGCCAGTTCAGACAAGCAGGCCTTAGACCATTTTATGATGCATGGGAGAGATTCAAAGATCTACTTAGAATATGCCCTTATCATAGTTATCAGAATTGGATGCACGTAGATATCTTCTACAATGGGTTGATGATCAGATATGGACTTAGTCGATGTTACATTAGGGGGTATATTGATGTCTAAGATTGTAGATGCTGCTTATTCACTTCTAGATAAAATACCCCCAACAGCTATAAATGGCCAAGTGAGCATTCAAGTGCAAACAAAGTTGCGGACCTTTATGAGGTGGATCCCATTACAACCTTTTCATCTTAGATTTCATCTTTAACAACTCATAAAGTTGCATTAACATAACAAGGGACTTAGAGATTCAAAGATCTACTTAGAATATGCCCTTATCATAGTTATCAGAATTGGATGCACGTAGATATCTTCTACAATGGGTTGATGATCAGACACGGACTTAGTCGATGTTACATTAGGGGGTATATTGATGTCTAAGATTGTAGATGCTGCCTATTCACTTCTAGATAAAATACCCCCAATAGCTATAAATGGCCAAGTGAGCATTCAAGTGCAAACAAAGTTGCGGACCTTTATGAGGTGGATCCCATTACAGCCTTTTCAGCTTAGATTTCATCTTTAACAACTCATATAGTTGCATTAACATAACAAGGGACTNATATAGTTGCATTAACATAACAAGGGACTCAACAGAAGGCAGTATCTATTATGGCATCTTCTACATCGTACCAAGAGTCTGAGATAGAAAATGAACAAATCCAGTGTGTAAACAGTAGAAACTTCAATCAAAGAGAAAACTAATAGGCAAATAACTACCATCCAGGGCTGTGAAATCATGAGAACCTCTCTTATGGTAACAATGCAAATGTTAGCAACCTTCACCTAGGTTCAATAATCAGAATTCTAAAGGAAACCATCAGTGAAGAATATTTTGGGAACCTCTATTTCTGAGACTAGAGTGAGGTTCAACGAGGGCGAGTCAAGACTTGAAAACATCGAAACTCACATGATCAACATAGGGGCCATAATGAAGAATCTAGAGGTATAGATTGTTTAACTAGCAGCTTCAATAAATTCCCAATAGCAAGGGAGAATTTCCAATGACACCAAGGTTAACACAAGAGAGCATTGCAACATAATCACATTGAAGAGTGGAAAAATAGTTGAAGAGAACAAGCCTAAAGAGGCTATGGTGCCTACTCCAGATCCCAAATATATCGAAGAAAAGTTGGTTAAATAGTAGAAGATTGAGGCAGAGACCACAAAGAAGGATTATAAGTCTAACCCAATTTCATTCCAAGATAATCTACCAATCTTGAAGCCACAATTACCATTTCCACATAGATTCTTGAAGAATAAATTTGATGAGAAATTTGCAAAATTCCTGGAAGTCTTCAAGAACATCTGCATCAACGTACCTTTGGCAGATGCCTTGGCATAAATGCCAAATTATACCAAATTTCTGAAGGAAGTGATGTCAAAAATGTTGGGAGGAGTTTAGGACAGTAAAATTGACAAGGAGTGCAGCGCAATTTTTCAAAAGAAGCTCCATCAAAATTGATGTACTCGTGTAGCTTTACAATTACATGGACAATTCGCGAGTCTACCATTGATAAGGCACTATGTGATCTAAGGAGCTAGCATCAATGTAATGCCCCTCTTCTTGTTCAAGAAATTGGGACATTGGACAAATGAAGACGACTACCATCACTTTGCAAGTAGTTAACAGATCCATCACATATTCAAGAGGTATTATAGAAGATGTAATGGTAAAGGTAGGAAAGTTCATATTTCTGGTAGACTTTGTGGTTTTAGACATGGAGAAAGATCAAGAATTGCCATCGATTCTTGGTCAGCCTTTTTTGGCAACTGGAAGAGCATTGACTGATTTATAAGAAGGAACATTAACATTGCGGGTTAGTGAAGAGAAAGTAATATTCAACATCAATCAAGCAAAGAAAGCCCCAAAAAAAGTTAACACTTGACCCTTGGTCCAATCAATTGATGCAATAGAAGGTAAAATTTCAAAAGAGAATCATTCTATGACCTTCTAGAGCAGTACATGGCAATCAGTTACTCAAATATTGGTACAACTGCTACAGGAAGCTACACAGAGACCAAGGAAATAGTTGACTTCCTCTTAGCTCGTGAAGCATATAAGAAAGAAAGAAGAGCTACATAGAAAAGCCTTTGAAACCTCTTAACATTGCTAAATCAAAAGAGGTATCGAAGGCTATACCTAAGTTGAAGCCGTTT
Organism: Fraxinus platypoda; assembly: GCA_903798405.1. Classification (NCBI taxonomy): domain Eukaryota; kingdom Viridiplantae; phylum Streptophyta; class Magnoliopsida; order Lamiales; family Oleaceae; genus Fraxinus; species Fraxinus platypoda. The sequence goes on along the minus strand of CAIGRT010199584.1, from coordinate 9,509 downwards.
CCTAATCCTAGTGGCCATGCTATTTTGAAGAAGAATTCGAAGCTAAGGATAAAGTTTCAAAAGATAAAGGAAAGAGTGCCTCTTGAAGGTCCAACTTAAACCAATCTGGTAGTGTCAAGTTAATGATATTAATGAAACGCTTCTTGGGAGGCAACACAAGCTTTCTACCTTTGTATCTCTTATCTTTAAATATTAGTTTATTTTGTTTTTATTAATATTAATGAGTTCGCATTTCTTATAGGAAATCTTAAGTTGGGGGAGAGAAGCTAGATCCATCATCACATCACCATAACGTCGAGAGCAATGCAACAATTCATATTTTCACTCAAGGAAGTCTTCCTCCTTTATTTTTAATTTTACATTGGGGACAATAATTAGTTTAAGTTTGGGGGGGTAAAATATAAATTGTCTAATTGCTTAGGTGTTTTAATTGCTTTATTGTCGTTGTTTTTTTTAAAAAAAATATTTTACATGCTCATGTGAGTTAGATTGTCTTGCATGTCAACATACATACTTGAGAACACGTGTTTGTTTATAAATTGTGAATAAGTTGTGTGCTTTGGTTAAAATTTTACTTATCCATGTGACACATATTTATGCATGTGAATTAATTGTAGAATTGTACATGAATAGGTTGATTCATGCTTATATGTTGAAATTAGAGAACTTAGATGGTCTATATCATAACCTTTCATTCACTACATCTTTAAACCAAATCTAGAATAGTTTGGGTTGGTTGAGTTATTGTAGGAAAACATGGAGATAGATGTGGATTCCATATATGCTAAATTTTTTGCGGATTGTGTGACACAAATATGATGAAAATTGGGTGAAAACCTTAAGTTAGAGGTCAATTTTCAAAAATAAGTATTTAATGAGGGGCATTTTACTATACACTGCATAAAAGGGAAAAAGTTGTCTTCTTGTGAAGCTACCCTAAAAGATCCCAATGAGAACAATTATAGAAAATCCCAAAAAGAAAACTAAAAAAAGATCAAGCTAGTACATCAAACAGACTACGCACGACAAACTTGAAAAAATATATGCAAGAAATAGAAGACGCACTACATGCTTTGATTATGCCCCTGACACTTCTTTTAGAGGATTATGCCTTCGATAAGGGATTAGTAAGTTGGTTGATTCTTGGACACTGAAGCAATCAAAAATAAGAAGAATCTTCAATTGTTGATATGTTGAACTGCAATTAGTAAAATCTAACCAAACTAGAAAGGGTAAGATGTAGTGACTTGAAAATGAACCTTAGATTACACCCTTGGGAAGAGAATAAAAGAAAACAAGTTTTGGATGTGTGAATCTTACAAGCGTAGAAAGGAAATATTTAACTTTTAAGGTCTAGAATTGGATCAACTTATGAATGTACAGTGTTGCACATAATACTTAACACACACGTTTTACATTGAATATGTGAGAATTTATATTTTGCATTATAACTTTGAAGTAGTTCATGAATTTGATATCATGTTCGAATTGGAAAATAATATCCGAAAAGTTGTAGCCATTTGAGTCCAAAGCACTTTCAATCGTTTCAATCGGATATCGGAAAAAAAAATGTTATAATAAAAATATTGAAGCATGTGCAGTGCCTAAATTTTTCACGGAAGTGGGCGCCTAGGCCCCACAAGATGAGATATATACCAATTGAAAGAACACTTCTAAACTACAATTCAACACGGAAAGAGGAAAGAAATCATTAAGAAAGCAAGAAGAATATCAAGAAGATGATCGATCCAACCACCAAAAATTGTTTTATCATTCTTCTTCTCTACATGTTTTTTATTATGAAATTGATTATTCCTCTTTCTATAGTCATGAACTAAATTCCTATATAGGGTTTGATGTAACCAACTTGAAGATTATGTTTTGATAACTAATTAGTTATTTCCTTCAAGTTTTCCATTGAAGTTTATTTATGTTATTGATTTAAACGCTTTCAATTACTTGGCCATTAATTGAATGAATTGATTGCCTATATTTCGGCCCTCGAGAGAGGAAAACTTAGGTGCAATCTTAAAATAACACAATCTAGATTTTACAAGTTTCGAAAGAAAGTATAAAAATCTTTGAAGCTTGTTCCACATAAGAACCACAAACTTGATAACTCTAGGTATTTGATTCGGAATATAGATATTGGAATTGAATTTTAGAAATAGCTTTTACTTGTCACTCGAGAGAGGAGGTATAATTTAATTAGGGTTCTTGTTTATAAATTTGGAAAAATTGATTAGAGATAACTACATAATTGAGAAACTAGTCGATAATTAGGTGAAATTATAACCCTAGGCTTTCTCATATTGATAAATCCTTAAAACTTTCATTCGTTTGTTGAATTCGTCACAACATTCATTGTTAGATTAGCTAAAAACATTGATTCCAAAAATTAATCATCTATACAAAATAAAGGCTACACAATTATAGTACTAAGTATTAATTTGATATTCAATCCATGTGGGTTCAACATCCTAATTCAAAGTTATTTTACAAAATTTGACACCGTACATTTGCGGTATATTTACGTTATAGAAAACACATAACAATGCCTCCATGATATAATGAAATTCGACAATGGTGTCAACGTTTCTGCATTGTGCATTTACCAAATCAACCCCGAACGCGAAGGTGAGAAGAAGTCATTATAAAGAGGCTCATGTTCTATATTTCAAGACTACGAAACACGAACAATATTTTAAAAATGACAAATGTAAGTATGCAGAAAAATATAACTTTAAGAGGATGATGTAGAAGATATCATTCCAACATATTTCATTAATTGCAAACCATAAACAATCTAATTTACAGGCTATTGAAGATGAAAGTAGTGAAAATGGAAGGAATGTAAATTCAGATTTTAAAATCAAAATACATTGTATCTGAGTCATTGTATAAAATATTGTTAGTGAGCTATTACTAATTGACAGCTCACTAACAGCTCACTAACAGCTATACAGTCAGTTAACTAACTAACTAATTTTCAAACTGTAGCTAACTAGCTAATGTTCTAATACACGCCCCTTAAGATGGACTATGAAGATTAATAATGGCCATCTTGGACAGTAAAGAAAAAAGGAGGAGGTTGGCAGAGCTTTGGTGAAAACGTCTGCCAACTGATGTTGGGTGCAAACTAGCAAAAGCTTGACGAATCCTCCATTAACTTTATCACGAATGAAATGGTACTCGATGTCCTTCATCCTTTCATGGAAGATAGGATTACTACCGATGTGAATTGCAGCTTGGTTATCACAAAAGATCAGGGCTAGAGCTGCTGAGGGAACCTGAAAATCATGAAGTAACTGATGAACCCAAACAAGTTCACTGGTATTCGAAACCAACGCATGATACTCTGCCTCTGTAAATGATCTGGATAAGGTCTGTTACTTCTTAGCCTTCCACGAAATTAGAGAATCACCGAGGAATACACAAAAGCCTGTAACAAATTTCCTTGAGTCAAGACACGACCTCAGAAAAACCTCAAAGTTGTAGAGAAGAAGTAGCAGAAAACAGTAATCCTTGACCTGGAGTAGCTTTGAGATACTATAAGAGGTGATGAACAGTTTCAAAGTGAGGTTAGCGAGGCTGGGAAACAAACTGACTGAGATTGTGGACTTCAAAAGTTATATCTGGTCAGGAGATAGTTAAGTAAAGCAAACGGCCAATGAGTATTCGATATGAAGTTGCATTAGTAACTAATTCCCCTTCAAAGGAACTAAGACGAGCCTTGGGATCCATTGGCAAAGTAGCTAATTTGCAACCTAGGAAACCAGTGTCTTCAAGAAGCTGCAATGTATAATTTCCTTGGGAGAAGAAGATCCCATTGTGGATCTAGCGATTTCCAAACCAAGGAAATATTTCAATTTTCCAAGATCCTTGAGCTTAAATTGACAATGTAAAAATGTTTTCAAAGAATCAATCACTCTATGATCTGAGCCCGTGATGATAATATCATCAACGCAAAGCAACAAATGTAGCACCAAAACCCTTTGTGAATAAAGAATAATCTGATTTTGATTGATGAAAACCATAAAGAATAAGGGCTTGAGAAAATTTTGAAAACCATTGCATGGATGCATGTTTAAGGCCATAAATGGATTTGTGGAGTTCGCACACTAGCTGTCCTCCCATTGCAACATTAGTAGCTGGTGAGTAACCCAAAGTCAAATCCATATAAATCTATTCAAAAAAGTCCCCATTTAGGAAAGCATTAAGATGTCATTTGTGAATGGCAACAATGGCAAGAAGTATATTGACAGTCACAAGCTTAGCAACAGGGGAAAATGTGTCAATGAAATCCAAACCTTCTTTCTAGTTATGTAATTTTTTTATGAACACTTAGATAACACTTTTAAAAATGTTTAAATGTCTATTTTGTCTAGTTTTTATACATTTCACGTCAACTATAAATCTGAAATATTGGGTAGACTATGCATAGAGTTTATTTGTTGCTGAATTGAATTTTCAGATTCTGCCTTCCTACTTAAAAATGGTATAATTTAGGCTACGGTGCATATTTTAGAGTGAAATCAGTGGGGTTTGAAAGGTTTATAAGTCTTCTACTAGTGATCTTTGAAATCATCTTAAAATATTACTTAGGGAAAAGTTATGTATATTTTAGTAGTTGGTGTCGGGTCAATTTCGAAAATACTGTCCAGCATAGTTGAAAAATGTTTTCGTGCTTCAAACATCATCATCGAGACCTCAATTTTTTTATATGTTGCAGTATATGAATGTTATAGTCTTTGCTAAAATTTTATGAATTTTAGTTGATGTTTGCTAGGCCAATTATATTTTCTTTCTACTGCTATGCAACCGGTGTTTGCTGAATTTCCTCCAAATGTTTTCCAAAATCCAATTACACAATAATTGCGTAAGTCTATGTGGTCAAATGTTAAGATCTCCCATTATTTCTTTTTATATATTTCAAACTCCAAAATTTTTCTCATTTACAATTTATTTTGGTTAACATTATAGAGCTCAAACTAAGATTTATTTTTAACACGTCAAGTTCAAGAATTTGGAACGTTACACTGATGATAGAATTGTGGCTCAAAGGTGGAAGATACACTAAGAAGATAGTTTCTATGAGAAGGAGAAAATGTTGTTTATGAAATGTACTTGCATAAGGGGTATGATGAATTGTTGTCTGGAGGAGGTTTATTTGTTAGAAGGTTACAGTGGAAGTCACGAAGGTAAGATGGAGCTTTACTGATCCTAGTGGTTCTTCTAGGAATAAAGGGTTAAGGGTGATTAGAATCTGGTCTATGTGAAGGAACAACAGGCAAATCAGTAGGGGTATATTCATTGTTATTGCTGACTGTAGACAAATCAAGAGGTAAATCTGAAGTTGAGTGATAGATGGGCAAATCAGGTGCAATGTGAAGCAAAACAATATCAGGAAATGGATCGATGAAATCAGTTGTATTGGTTATGGAATGAAAAGGGGAGTGATTTTCATGAAATACGACATCTCTGGAATCAAAAAATGATTTAGAAGAGATGTCATACAGCTTGTATCCTTTGATACCTGGAGGGTAGCCAACAAAGGCACATGCTCTAGCTCATGGTTGGAATTTATTTCTATGGGATGATAGTGTGGATACAAAACAAAGTCTTCCAAATACTCTAAGTGAATTATAATCCACTGGAGTGCCATATAGCAAGGAAAAAGAAGTGTTGTTTTTCAAAACTGGTGAAGGGGTTCTATTAATCAAAAATATGGCTGTAAGCTCACATTCTCCCCAAAATTGAATTGGAACCCTTGACTGAAAAAATAAGGCTCGAGCTACGTTGGGCAGATGCTGATGTTCCTTTCAACCACAGTTTTGTTCAGATCTTTCCACACAAGATAATTCGTGAATAACTCCTTTGGCATTAAAATATTCAGTAAATTGTAGCTCCTAGGCATTATCATAGCTAAACTTCTTGATAACCTTGTGGAATTGAGTTTCTATTACAGTGAAGAACTTGGGGATAATAAAACTAATATCAGACTTTTGCCTCATGAAGTAGATCCAAATAAAATATGTGCAATCATCAACTAAGGTGAGGAAATATCTATGACCAGCATGTGTGGGAATGTGATATGGCCCCCAAGTATCACGATAAATCAAATCAAAAGCATCAGTTATGTGATTATTTGGGAAAAAAAAAAAGCCTCCTTTGTTTACATGAAGGACGATAGAACAAGAAGTAAAAACATCACCCTTTTGTCTATTACAAATAAACTGTAGTAGATATTTTAACAAGTTCAACTTCCGAAATGACAAATGACCAAGTCCTTAGTGCCAAATTTGATCAGTCATATTATTGACTACTGAATAAGAAGAATGACAAATTTTTCAGGATGGTGAACTGAAGCAGATGAATTGACATCAATGACATAAAGGTCTACAGTCCTTTTACCCTTGCCAATCATCTTCAATGTGTGCAGATCCTGTATAATACATGAAAGGCTTATTGATTTGAACATATGTGGCTTGTAGAACCTGAATCCACTACCTAGTATCCAGATGAATTGAGTGTTGGATTAATAGAAATTGAGAAGCAGGTACCTGAAACTTTACCAGAGTTGGCATCCATTTCAGTGTCCACCTTTGCAGCCTTGAGATGAGTACTTAGCATACTCATCAGATGCTGATATTGCACAGGGTTGAGTGTCTGCATAAAATTCCCAACATTCCCTTGTGTCTGATCTATGACAGGTTCGGAAACTTGGTATTCAGAAATATGGTCAATTTGCTTGATTATTTAATCCAGTTTGATTCTTCAGTCCAGGCCTTTGTTACCACGGGGGGTAACCATGTAGCTTATAGCATTTATCAATCGCATGCCTGTGTATCCACAGTAAGTGCAAATAGGTCTTTCCTTCTTCTGATATCTATTATAATGCAGTCATATGCCAGACTTTCTAGCGTCGTCTGAACATGAAAGGCCATGGAATCAGTGGTTCCAGATGTATCATGTTGGTTATTTGCCAACATATCATTGATCATATTGACTTTCCTTTGATGTTCTTCTTGAGAAACAAGTGCAAAGACTTTATTAATAGGAGGAATGGGATCCATTAATAACAATTGACCCCTAACTTGAGCAAATGATTTATGCAGCCCCATTAGAAAGGACATAACATACTCCATTTGATGATGTTCAACAAGCTTCTTATTGCCTCCACATACATATTTTCCACAGGAACATATAGGTCTATAGTTACTAAGCTCTTCCCAAATTGTTTTCAGCTTAGTGAAGTAAGTGCTGACAGATGATTGGTCTTGTATAAGATTCATCAATTCTCGCCTTAGTTGGAATATGCGTGGGCCATTCCTCTGTTGATAACGCTCCTTTAGATCTATCCAAATCTCATATGCAGATTTAGAATATATAACACTTGCAGAAATTTCCTTGGATGCAGAATTAAGGATCCAAGAGATAAAAATGTTATTGTTGCGGATCCATGAATTGAGAAGCCCCTGACCATTCTCAAGTCTCAAAATGGATCCATCAGTGAATCCTAATTTATTATTCACTAATACAGAGATCGTAATCTATCGACTCCAAGATGCATAGTTGTCCCCAGACAATTGCTGTGAAACATGAACAAGACCTGGATTATTTGAATGGTGAAGGAAATATGGACCGGTTCCATCATCGATTGCTGAATTGCTCGCTGATGATGAAGAATTATTTAGTGATGGATTTGAAGCATCTGTAGCCATTATCGATCAGAAGCTTCGATGGCAATATAGATCAGTATTTGATGAAGTTGATCGGATTTGGTGGTGAAGAGATCATTGCTCTGATACCATATTGAAGAAAAAAGCAGTAAAAATGGAAGGAATGTTTATTCAGATCAAAATTAAAATACTGAAATACATAGTAGCTGAGTCATTGTATAAATATCAATTAGAAGTTAACTAACTAACTGACAGCTCACTAATAGCTACACAATTAATTATAACTAACTAATTTTCAAACTGTAGCTAACTAATTAATGTTCTAATACAGGCAGCTATCAACTCTTCCCAAAGTTATAATCCTTCTCAAGAATCACAACTATGTATAATCGAATTGAGGTGTAAAGACACAAAGATGGATAAAACATGAACAGGTGTCAAATTACATTTTCTAGTTAGTGCCAATGCGCTACCCAAAAGCATGGGGCAAGCACTCAGGGGACCTGGCCCAACAGGTATGCAGAATTCCTGCATTCTGCCTCCCAATCGCCCAAAAGCATAGGGTCACTGCCCAGTAACCAAAAATAGTCCAACATGGTCGTACCTCATCCTTCACCACATCGAACCTTTCCAAGATGTTTCATTGACTCTTGCACGTTTATAAAAGCATCCTACAATATCCAAACACGACATTATTTGAAAATTCTCCAACAAAAGTAAAATAGACAGGCATACTTAGTGTCGAATGCATTATTTTTTCTGTATCTTATACGTATTTGTTCGATTATATAGTTAAAGTGTTTGTAACGAAGATCAATAATATTTCACACATTTTTAATATTCAGATAATTTAAAACTCAATCTCGATCCCAATATTTATAGGAATTCAAAAATAAATAAAAATCTGTCCCCTTCTTGGCAAACTTCGCATCCCATGTATTGACTTTGACATCCTTAATGTCTTGCTCAAATCGTCCAAGGCACTCCTCAATATACAAGGTTGTATGGTAGGCGCATCTCAGGTTGCTATACCCTTCTACCAGCATCCCAAAATAGAGTTTGATAAAAATTAGATTTTCAATAGATTTTGATAAAGATAGATAGAATATGTGGTTGAAAGGTTGTAGATCTCAGAAAACGTGCAGTTAAATTTAATTGTTGACAAAGACAAAGTTTATACTTTCCTAAATCAAGCTAATCAAATAAAATGAGAATCATAGACCTTACCTCGTGTCTTGAACCCGAAACACATAACATACATGTTCTATGTACTCACTAAGGGCTAAAGTTAAAAACACCAAATTAGAAATAAGTAATCACGGTAATCAATCAATAGCATATAAAACATGTGATGAAGATATTACATACGACAGATACGATCTCCTAAGCACCGGTGCTTAGCTAATTAACTACTAACAAATTTATTCATTAGTATGAGACCCACCATCATTTCCCAAACAAATAAAATTCATACGGTATATGCATTTTATCCAGTCATATATGTATTTTATCCCCATTCGAGATTCAATAATTAGGTATAAGCAGAAATGACTGTTTTGCCTTTCAAATTGTACTCACTAACTTAAGTACCATTTTTTTCAACGGTCATGTGAACAAATCATAGAGGTCAAAATTTAGCCGTCGCTAAACACTAAACTCAGATTTTAACCGTTCAACAGAAAATACTTAAGTAGTCACTCTACCCATTTTTCAAGGCAACAGTTCCAACATAAATTCATGTTCTCTACTTCGATTATTCTCAAATTCCTCAACTCATCGAGATTTTGACCAATCAAATTAATCTCACCCATTGATGAATCAAAGAAC
>CAIGRT010199557.1:0-13587 GCA_903798405.1 Fraxinus platypoda | reverse complement strand
TGTGGACACCAGTATGACAGCTCTTATACCCTGACTTGCTGAGGTACATCCCGTGATTTACCTCATCCACAATGTTCTAAGGGTGGGGCGGTGGGGGACCCTTAAGGTTGGGGACCTATATGTATGTGTGTGTGTGGCTTATTCATTTATTTATTCTTTCTGAATTTGAGGAAGATGAAATGAATTGGTCCTTTAAATCATCTTTTACTTATAAATTGGTCCTTTTGCAAAATAGTGTGCGCAACATTTAGTCTTAAAAACGTTTACTATACATAAAATAAATTTTCACCGTCGGGTCCAATCTTTGGAAAACATTAAACTTCGTCCTACTTTATTTAAATAATTTTTCTTTTTAATGAAAACATGCATGCTTGTTGAACCTTCCTGAAACTAAATTTATTTAAGTCATGTCGAATAAGTAATAGACTTTCATTTCTTTTTAAGGCCAAGCATAAGACTCATTAATGGTCTTGACTCATGGTGCTAGATCATTACATTAAAATACGAGCCTAATTTCTTTTCTTTTTTTTTCGCTCCTACACAGACCATTCCAATTTCACAATTTTGAAAATAGGCCGTCTTTTAAAATTTGCAAACTGACCACAAATCAAAGTTGCAACTAAGGGCCCAAAATTTCTCAAATTGCAACATAAGCCCCATTTCCAAATCTTCTTTCCCTAACCCTTTAAAAAAAAATAAAAAATCTTCCTCTTGGTGGCGCTACATTCGGCATCCGACACCACACACCAACCCCACTGTTGCTTTCTCGTAGCTGAATCTATCAATGCACGAAGCAACTGCGCACACCGTCAGTGTCAATGGTTGTTGTCGCCGGCAATGCAACCCAGTTCGATTTTTTACCCCAAGTAATTCAATTAATCAATTGTACAAATATCCAACACTGTCAATTAATTAATAAGTAACATCATTATTCTAGTTCTCATTTTTGTGTGCGATCCATTAGACCACCGATCACGATACCTAACGACATAAATTATTATTTTGATCTAGTCAAAATAAGATATACTATTTTAATTTATCATCAATTCACATTCATCGTCCCAAATTGACATCTAGCAATGTATTATATTAATACATGTGATAAAAATGACATATGGTATGATAAAATCAAACTTAATTCATTTATCGTGAAATTATAACTCCTTTGTTTATATGATCCAATCAATAACGAGATATGGAGTGTGTTAATCTCGATTATCGATCATATTTTTCATCTCATTATTAAGTCAATGTAAGTCTATTTTTTTTTTTTTTTAACTTTTGAGTACACTTCGACGAAGGATTTCATTATTAACTTAATTGAATGAAATACATATATTTTTTTACTATGTATGTGTGACGAATCATCTATTAATCATTCACAATCTTCATATGATTCTTGACATACTCGAGCGACGTCGTATTAGCAACCCTCGGTAGAGAAACATTCCACATCACCAAAGTATGACCATCCCCACATAAAGCAACATGATAACCTCGGTCCAACGATCAATTCCTCTAACAAGCGTTGGAGATTAAAAATTGACACTCAAATAGTTATCAATGTAGAATCTCTCTGTAAGTCTCCAATGCTTCACACTTATAATATAATATTCACGTATTCATTTAAATGTCATATTTTAGCTTGTGAGATTAGCTACTCACTTCACAAGTAAGAAATACCACATGTGATGATCCATTCGTAATAACGATAATCGTATCTCGTTATTACTTATGATCACAGATAATTTAAGATTTAGTTATATGTAATTTGTTTCTAAAGCTTGAATCTACGGACTATTAATTGAATTTGCCAAAATGATAATTCAATTAAATAATAGATCTACCATAAATAAAATGCATTAATCATATCAAAAGTGTTTACGTTCAAAATCAATTGGACCCAATGCATAACACTTACATAACTAAGCAAAAGTAAAGAGATACATATAAGGAGCAGATCACTATACAGAATTTACCAGCTTATAGCATTAAAAGGCTCCATGTAGTTTAGAGATCCCGTCCTATACGATATTTTAAAGAGTCATGCTATGTGTACATAGGTGTACACATAGGGGATGACATAATGTGAGTGGGGTGGGGCTCGGGCTACTGTAGCGCAGGCCCCACCCCACTCACATTATGTCATCCCTTATGGATCAATCTATGTAAACATAGATTAATCCTATTTTAAAATAATAATAATAATAAAAAATCTGACACTTTCCAATGCAAAAGCAACTATATATCCAAAAATATGTACAGACACGAAGAGTTCTTACTTCAAGTAAGCAAGGTAGATTTAAGACGACTCCAAGATCCTCATCTCTTCATAAGCCAACCTCTTTTGAAGTCCTCGTTTATGTTGTTCAAAGTCCAAAAACAAAGACATCAACTGCTTAGCTTTCCTGTATGCTTCAGTTCCCGAATGAACCACTGTTAGTTCCTTGTCGATGTCCGTATTCTTACAAGTATCCTGCAAAAATAACAATTTTAAAAATTAAATTCATAGAAAAGCATTTATAATTTATTCCTCTCATTTATTTCCCAGCAAACTCAAAGAGCGATGAGAGCAGTCTCATCAATTAACAAAACAAGCTAAACAACTAAGAGAAGTATGCAATTCTATCATCAGAGTTATTCGTAGTTTTAAGATTAGCCAAACTTAAATCCCTCTAGAATCTTAACTGTTTATCCCTGCAAGAACTTATAAATGCACGTTGTTGAAAAGACTGATTTTCATTCTTCCTCGGTTCTTATTAGGGGAGCTGAAAAACTGTATAGCTTACAACCAACTGATTCATTCACAGGAAAATACTAGTATAGAATTTCTACAAGTCCCACCCGCAGGCTTCCAGCAGCAAACCATAATATATGAGATGACATTAACAGCATGTTGTTTTGAATTGATATGTAGAACAAGAGAATCAAATTGAAGATAACTACCAGAGACACAATTTTTGCAATATGTATGCACAGCAAGATTGTACTCCCAAAAAAAATAAAAAATAAAATAAAATCCTTAGGATGGCATCATCTAGTGTCAAATAAATCTCAAATTGACAGTAAAAACACTATAACAAAGACAATCACCAAAACAAGTTAGTTGATGAGCAAAATTAATTAAAGCTTGTCACCAGGATGTGGATGCAATATTCAGTGATTTTAAGTACTCAATCAATATCAAAGAAGCTTAATTTGGTACTGTTCCATCCAAACTCACAGAGTTGAGATTGTTAGAATCCGCTAATTTCATCGACAGTTCATCAAAGGACTCTCCAACCTTGTAGATCATTTGACGGACTTGTCAGAAGGATAGAAGGGAGAAAGGATTGTGATGTCATAGTGCCTTCGAAGTTTTGAAGAAAGCTATTTCATCAGAACAAGTTAAACCCTTTGAAATTCATAGAGTCACAGATACTTCAGGCTGTGCTAATGGTGCGGTGTCAGTTCAGGATTAGCACCCAATGATGTTTCACTTCCGGAAGTAGAAGCATTTCAAACTGCAGTTCATTACTCCTGAGAATGAAATTACTGCACTTGTACATTGACAGATGCTTGGAAAATTACTTGCTAAGCACAAAGTTCTCATTGATATTTACCATTGAAGAATAGTGTTGCCACCGCAAGTCTCAAATTTTCAGAAGAATCTGAGTCCAAAGCAGAGTTGCTGTCAAGAGTTCCTTGATGAGTTTGAGTTTCAGCGGGTTCATATCCTGGGAAAAACAATGATGTAGCTGATGCTCTGAGTAGAAATTAGTGACAATGGAAGCACTGACTTCGTAACAAGAGCTAGAATTGTAAGAGAAGGGGAAGAAGGAGAGAAAGAAAGGGGAGAAGGCCAAGAGACAAGAAAGAGAGAACAATTAGTCTTTGCATTCAATTCACTCAAAATTGTCCAATACACTGAAAAGTATTCCATAAATAGTCTTCTTATAATATCCCCAAGGATCTTAATCATCAAATAGTCTTCTAACAATATCCCACTGATCTCCATCAGTTTGTTTAACAGTATGTGGCAGTTCTCAAAATTGTCCAATACACTGAAAAGTATTCCATTAATAGTCTTCTTATAAAATCTGACTTGATTCAAAAATATTGAATCATGAAAGAGATATTTAATGCTAGAGGTGGCAGAGTGTTATTGCATCCTGTACCCATTTTGGACAGACCATGGCATTCTGTTTAATGGACTCTTTCGGGTCAGTAGATGAATGTCCTTAATACTTCCTAAAGTATGGTATTCTCGTTGCTGCCCTCATTTGTGCTCCCTGAAGTCACTGCTGATGTATTTTGAAGAATGTTATTTATTATTGTGTGTCAGAAAATATTATCAGTGATGGCTGAAGGTCATACTCAGTTTCACAGGCAGGTCTCGAACTGCTTTGTTCATATGACAGGCCACCTTAAAAGTTTTGTACAGAAACCCCCCACCTCAAAATAGAAGGTCAAACCCAGAGGGTAAAAGGTTTGTTGGAGGATAACTTGGGCATTATGTTTCAGAAATCAGAAAAGTTGGATTACTTGCCGGGAGGCTTTCTGCGGCCTGTTGATATGTCAGGACCAAAATGGAGTTGTTCTACGAGCCAAAGACTGTTCAATCAAGGCTCAGTAACGAATGAAGGAATATGCTGATGAGGGTGAAGGTAGAAATTTACTCCCAAAATTTGGATGGTTGGTTCGACGTCAGTTCATGATGGTCTTTTTGTAGTACAGCTACCTTGTGAAGTGATGAAGAAAGTTAAGAATGTTTACAATCAGTTGAAGCATTTGGATCAGTTGAATAACAAACCCATATTTCACCTTATTGTCAACAAGTTTAATCAAGATCAGTTGGTTAATGAGAAAGCACTGAACGCGTTCACCTCCAAATATCAAAGAGGAATTGGATCGCTTCGCAAGGCTAAAAAATCCCCAATCCAAACCAGGAGAACAGGTAGACTGAGTGGTAAATTTTACCCATGAAATATTGGAATGAATAAGAAGATTCTATTCATTCAAGCAAATTCCATATTATGCCCTTAGTACCTATTAGTATAATCTTGTTATAACAGCATGTACTCGATACTCAAGTGTTTCATATCAACAGTCATACAGGAACAAATATCATACTTACCTGAATTATGTATAAACGGTTTTAGGTCCCAATTATCATCAAATGATGTCACGCGAGAGTCTGCATTTCTAATTTAACATGGATAGATGCTTCTCTATTTGTTTATAATGTGTGTGTTTGTGTGTCCATCCGCAAAAAAGATCCACCAACCTGAGAGTTGGGAACCAAACTGCCAAGCATTGCTTTAAGCGTTCCACTCCTTAAAGCATTTTCTGTGATGACCCATGGTCTGCACAGAATAAACAGAAATATGAATGCCTGGAACAGAAAAAACTAAAATTCCATAAAATTTTATTATTTGCATCATTGCATGAGCTAAATGTGCATATCAGCATTTTAAGTGCCAGATATAAGAAAACTTGTCAAACAAACATGAGGATGAGTAATAATTATGATAATCAAGATTCCCAATTGCCAATCAAAATGTAGGAAATGAACAAATCATTTCTCTGTATTTTGTTTCTCCACAATAGATGAATCCCAACATAATACCCGAGTATTTCTAATTTTTCCAGAAATCAATAGAAAGTAACTAATGCTTTCCTTTTTCTTCACAGACAAATGTAAATGGATGAAAGGGCAACCCAACCTTAATGCTTTCACACAATGTTCATTTAATCCAAAGACACTTCTTTATGGGATTTCACTAGAGTGTGATTCTCAAGGTCTTTCATGAAAGAAAGGTAAACATGACACCATTCCTTGGTGTTATGCTGCTTCCTATAAAAGCGCAAAATTTATTAATTTATACTTTATCTTCAGCATGCCCCTCTCTTGCATGTTCGATTCATTTTCCATCAAAAGAACGTATCTGTGTCCAACACTTTTCGGATACTGACACTACTCGGACACTCTACCATAATCATTGTTTTTTTTAATTAGAAATATTATATGTTTTTAACTCAAAATTATTAGTAAATAATAAATAAGTACGCATATTTGAAAGATGTCAAGAAAAAATGAATAACAAGTATAAAACTAAATTTATACTATATAGATTAAGGATTTTAAGAATTTAATCAACGTGTCGAAGACGTGTCACATCAGTACATTTTTGAAAAATCGCGTGTCGGATAACATACGTGTTCATGTCGGTGCATCATAGAAAGCCTGAAACAAGGAATTTTCGCAAATAGGTAGTGATGGGATATCAGGAGCTTCGTGTCACGGGTCTAGTTTTGTTACACTCGAACAACTAGAAATCATGCGACCTTAACGTTCAAAACTCCTGTCCCTCGCGAGAAAACGTTAAGTCAGTCTTTCAACGCTCACAAATAATTTAACCAACTAGACTAAATTACTATAACCTTGAATAAAGGATTTGAAGTAAGGAAAATATGGAAAACAAGTAAGATTGGGGAAAACGCTCTTTGTATATAAATAACTTCACTCTCATGAATCCCTTTACAAATGAGAATACATCTCTATTTATAGGAAAAAAAACCTTGCAAGTTGCTATGGAGTCAATGGCCCATATTAATCTTTCATCCAAGGATCCTCATTGGATGCAAGTAGCATTAACCTATCACAGCGTGCTGCCTGCTGTCATGGGTCTAGTTTTGTTACACTCGAACAACTAGAAACCGTGCGGCCTTGAAGTTCAAAATTCCCGTCCCTCTTGAGAAAACGTTAAGTCAGTTTTTCAACGCTCACAAATAATTTAACCAACTAGGCTAAACGATTATAACCTTTAGTAGAGGATTTGAAGTAAGAAAAATATGGAAAACAAGTAAGATTGGGAAAAATACTCTTTGTATATAAATAACTGCACTCTCATGAATCCATTTACAAATGAGAATACATCTCTATTTATAAGAAAAAATCTTGCAAGTTGCCTTGGAATCAATGGCCCAGATTAATCTTCTTCCAAGGATCCTCATTGGATGCAAGTTGCATTAACCTCCCTAGACCATAAGGAAGTAAAGTTAGAATTTGCTTTATTGCAAGTTGCATGTCTCTACAACTCACATGCAAGTGAACATGTCCCTTTCATAGTGTTCAAATTTGTCTTTGCTTCTTTCTTGGCATTATCTTGCAAGTGGTACAAATGGGCAATTTGGACAAGTTGCACAAGTTGTCCACTTGCATCCCCAAAATATTTAGCTGCAGCCGTGTCCTGCAGTCTGTGTGCACAAGCTGCCTGCGTCCTGCCACCGCAAGCAGTTCTGTCTTGTCAAAGCGTGCTGCCTGCGCTGTCTTGCTACCGCTGCCGAGACGGTTCGACTGCGACCTGGTGGGGCGTAAGTCACTCTCCCACCGAAGGTTCGGTTTGCAAAGGGCCACATTTCATGCGAGATTGCCCTAAGCTCGGATCTTTGGCATCTATTAACGAGACACAACCAAAGGTTTTCCACGGCAAAGAGGACGGTGCAAGTCATATGGGTTCATTGCAACTTTTCAATGCTTTGAAGGCCAAAACGGCAAGCGGAGAAAAAAGGGTTATGTTCGTTGTTGCCAAAATCAATTGCCTAAATTAATCTTCATCCAAGGGTCCTCATTGGATGTAAGTTGCATTAACCTCCTTAAACCATAAGAAAGCAAAATTGGAATTTGCTTCATTGCAAGTTGCATGTCTCTACAACTCACATGCAAGTGGACATGCCCCTTTCATAGTAGCCAAATTTGTATTTGCTTCTTTCTTGGCATTATCTTGCAAGTAGCACAAGTGGGCAATTTGGACAAGTAGCACAAGTTGTCCACTTGCATCCCTAAAATATCTAGTTGCAGTCCATGGTATTTCTCTTACTGGAAATGGCAGTATTTTGCCTTAGAAAACCACATTACTATGCTGGAAAACTGCCCATATCCTGCAGCCTGCTGCCTGTGTGTTTGCTGTGCTACCTACGTCCTGCCGTGACTGCAGCCTGTGTCCTGAAGTCTGTATGCACAAGCTACTTGCGTCCTGCCATCGCAAGCAGTTCCGTCATGTCACAGCGTGCTGCTTGCACTGTCTTGCTACGCTGCCAGGACGGTTCGGCTGCGACCTGGTGGGGCGTAAGTTTTGTCTGCTCTATACCGTATTAAATCATCTAATTTAAAAGCTCAAAATAGTATGCCTATTTTATCTTCTATATATCTTCTCAGGTAGCTAATTGAGCTTACTGGTCACATTTGTAGACCAAGATGTGGCCACAATGCAATGCAAAGTTGGAAATCGGAATGTCTGGGTAGTATAACCCCATCGGTGCTAGTACAATGTTGGAATAAAACATAGCGTAACAAGAATAAGACATGTCGAGAAAGCGGTCATTGCTACATCCCACTTTTGTGCAAAAGTAAAGTTGTAACGTGTTTATGAGAGCCCACATGGGTTCACTATTTAAGTTAAGGTAGTCATTTTGACAACTTGAAACTACAATACAGGTGGTTAAAGTGGCAAACCATGAAACGGATATTGCTTATGGTGTGGCCAAAGGGTGTCACTGTCCAATAGCACAAAACTCCAAACAATAATGAGAATAATATGAAATATCTTACCTCTCTTTTCCATAGCACCCCTTGTTTTCTATTTCTACACATTCTGTCAACAGAATACCTAAATTCTCATGATATTGGATGGTTAGATAATTTATTGGTTCCCCATCTGGATATATTGCAGATAGGAAACATAAGATCCAAGAACGCCAACACCTAATTGTGCAGGCGGTCATCCATGGGCTCCAAGGAGACACGCAAGTTGGTGAACTTCTTCAACTTAGTTTTGTGTGAAATTTATATCACCTATTCTTTAGTTGTTCTAAGCTTCCATACTAGATGAATATCCTTGAGTTCTATACATTTATAAGATTCATACTAATGCCTGGATGACCCTACATCTAGCAAGTCGTAATGTTAAGTTAATAAATTTCTTCAATGACTTAATCCTCAAAGTTATAAAGACATCATAGTTCAACTAAATCCTTAATTAGGCTACATAGAATCGTAGTGTGTAAATTGATAGGGCACACGTAAATAAGGTGATGTAGGAGAATTTTAATTCCGCTTCCGCACAATAAGGAATCCAACAACACGGTCTAAAACCATATAATTTGAGTGCACAAGAGTCCGTTAGTAAAAGAAATTTGTACGAATGGAGTCCTATATTGAAAGCAAACATGAAAATAGCACAAATAAATTTCCAAGAAATACCTTCCCTTTGCTGACACAATCAATTGATCAGAATTGTTAAGCGAGTGATGTATCTTCTCAATTTCCATTTTGCATTCCGACACAATGGCTCCCCTTGCAAATAGTTCGGCTGATCGGCTTGGGAAAACATAGGCTTGTGATGAAACTGAAGTTTGCTTATATATGAATTCACTAATTGTCGATGCGGACAAATCTTTTTCCATGTTATCAATCAATAGAAAATGCTGAATGCCAGTTTCAGCAAACTCATTCACATGAATAAAGTCCCTTCCCATGTCTTCATCATGAAGATGATCTGAATGAGCTTCGCTGATCCTCCCTGCCATTCAAAATGAAATAATTTTAGTAAATTAAATTAAAGTACCATGGATAGTGAAGATAAAACAATCAGTTGTCCGTCTCGCACCATAACACTTGCCAGTAGTCCCCATAACCTAAAAACAAGGAGTGGCATCAAATTCCAGAATATTTTCTATCAAGCAAATTTCAGAATGTAACGCATTAACCAATTGTTGAAAGATTATGCCAGAATAACTTGCCTGAAACCCAGGTTTAAGTTTGACATATAGACTATTTTCTTCACCGTGCAATGGCCCTATAGATACCGCAACATCATGCTGGGGTATTTCAGTATATTTGGCAAGCTTGTTTCCAATTCTTTCCTTTGCCACTATGGAGAAACGCAAAATTCTGGGATCAACTTGAGTAGTCTGTTGAAGAAGGCATATGCTTGCAATGCCTGCCAATGTCAGGATTCCCAAATTTGGACCATGTTGCCATAACAAGACAAATGAGCAAAGACACTCCTCTTCAGTACTTGCAAATGAATGTTTCTCACGGTGCACCTATCAAATAAAGATGGACAGACATTGGTAAGCCATGGAAGTCCCAAACCAAGCTAAACAAAGAAACGCATATGTTCGTCCATAAATCATGCAGTTCGTGCCAAAGACCTCTGCTTGAGGGTCTAAAGATCACTGCGTCAATGTAATTCCTGCTTCAAATTTCAAGCCATGTGACAGAACCCATTGGCTTTGTCTTTAACAAGTAAAACACACAATCACACAGGTGAGTTAACCCCCACCTCTATATTAATACCGTAACTCAAAAGTCAAAAGAGCTTAGTGGGAAGACGGAAGGTCTTCATCATGGAGGAAAATGGAAAATAAATAGATAGATAGATACGCCAATATGGAATGTAACCTGTTACGCCTCATCAGACGAGGTTCCAAGTATCAGCTATGTGGCATCTAGCTAGCAAGCCTAATCAAACCCGCACTACATGGCACTATCCTACCTAGACTAACCGAGGCCATAAAATATAGGTAGTCAAAGTGATCCACCACCACCTCCATAGCCGAAGCGAGGTACTATAACATGTTGCAGAGTAGATCCGAAGTGACTAGCCTCTCAACATGAGAATGTATCTTCCTACTTCGTCTCTTCCAAAAGATCTTCCATACAAGATTTTTGAATGATTGATGTAACATCGCTACAGAAGAAGCCTCTAAGTTAACTTGTTAGTCTACATTTTAAATACAGACCGCCTATTAGGTGATTACTTTTCAAAATCATTAAATGCTCTCGAGTCTAGGATTGATGGAGTGACACTTAAGAGAAGATGCCTCGATTGTTAAGATGAGACCATTCGTTTTTTCATCCAACGATGACCACTGTTTAGTTTTGAAGGTAATACAATTTTATACACTCAATAGTTATTGCTAATTCTTGTTCTCTATATACCTCAGGTGCACGTATACTCTTGTAGTTCAAGTCTTCCGTTCATCCCACACCCAAATATATATAAGCTAGTTGACTGACTTAATCGTTAGTGTGCTCGCGGCTTCCCCAGCGTTGGAGGTTAGATGCTCCTATCGGTTTTTCCTAATGTGCAGGAGCTTTATGCATGGACGTGAGTGGAGTCGAAATCTGTTGGTCACATCACTCGTCAAAAACCGAGGCCAACTTAACCTATTGGCTTAGTGAGTTAATATTGATTTACTTTTCTCACATTTCCAGATGCTAGGAGAAAGAAAAACGAAAGGCGACAAATTGAAACAAGAAAACATGTTGTATCAAAGTCAGTCAACAACTCATGGAACTCATTTTATCAACTCAACAACTCATATGGAACTCATAGGAAAAGAACCTGGCCAATTTTCATAAAATAGTGTCACTTAAGCCGGTCAACAACTCATTTTACCAGAAAATTGAATTGATTTTGCCAAATCTTCTTAGAGCAAAAAAAAAAAAATTTGAAATTGAAATTAAGAGTGTTTGATGCACATTTTTTTAGAAGAGAATACATTTTTTTTATGTGATGTAATGGGGAATATGTGGTTAAAAAAGAAGAAAAAGTTAATGATGTGATGGAAAATATTATTTTATTGAATAATGTGTGGTTGAAAATGAGTTGAAAAATGAGAATGTAGCTCAAACGGGGGCTAAGTGCAAAAGGATTCTTTTAAGACTAATACCATTAAAAAAAAAATAATGTATGGGATCTTTTAAGATGGAAATTGAAACTAAGGATCTGTCTGGGCGCGATAGGTAGAGTAATTCCAACCGTTGCAAATTAAAAATTGGACCGTTGATGGAATTTTTAATACAAAATGTCTGACAGCTTGTCATAGATAAGATGGCCATTTACACCCCATTTCCCCATTTTACCCCTCTCACGTGTTCTAGATATGGTAGACAAATTGCACATGGAGGATAAAAGGGTAATTTTTCGTTCAAATTATCTAGAACTCGTGAAATGGTTTCAGCAAGTGGGACCACTTGATTTGACTGAAAAATTGATTTTGGATGGTGAGAATTTCTCCCAGACACACGCTAAATATAGTACCAAAGCCTAAAGATCTTAAACGAGCCAATTTACCCATCTATAACTCAAGCAATCAGATTTGAAAATGGGTGTTAGCCAACTAGCGATCATCTTGTGGTGCATGTTAACCATAATATGATAACAACAAATGAACCTGATACTGAATGGAATTCTCATTTTGCATAAATCACCAAATCGAAATAAATCACAATGATCCATACTATCCATTATAAACAACATACTCCATCGCTATACCTTTCAGTTATAACAACATACGAATTCGTGAATGTAAATCTCATTAGATTGGGTAAACATCTCGGAAAATTTTGTAAGCATTTACTTAAAAAAAATTAAAATTTTATTTACGCATCTTGGTCCTAGGATTTTCTTCTTCTTTTTTCCCCTTCATTTGCTCAGCAAGTAGAAAATAGAAGGTACAAGCAATAATGCACGATGTACAAATGATAAAAATAACGATATTGCATTTCAAATAGTGAAACTCCATGATTACTCACCGCCTCAACCATGGCGTCGAAGTAGCGAAGGTCTTTTTGGTCCAAGGAGTAGGAGGCGCAGACAATCATACCCTCTGTGACTTTATCGCACTCCTCGTCCTGCAGTTGCCGTGAAAGTGGACGGAATCTGTTCATCGCTTCGTCCACGTCTTCCACCGTCTCGAACTGGTCGGTTTGGAAAATGGTGTCCGATGAATCCAGAAAGCCTTCGTACTTCACCGTCAGTGTCTCGCCACCTTCCGCCACTACCACCTTCACCGTGTACCAGGCGTCGTCGTCCACGTGCCTGTACTCCAGGTCGTACTCTGGCGAGACGTACTCCATTAACAAAGTAGTACCTTTTTGCTACTCCGGCAGATAAAGAAGTGACCCCTTGTCCATAGGAGATTGTACGACACTCTAAAAAATGGGAGTTAATCTCAATAATCACCCAATTTACAATACGATCACCAATTACTAATTAATTATCAAAGTATTTTATAGTGCTCAGTAAACATTGTCTATTTACACTCCATTCTTCACCCGCCTTATTCTTTTACAAGCTCCTGTTTGGTGTAAATTTTGGGGTCAAGAATACATTTTTTTTGTTGATGTGCTAGGGAATATGTGATTGAAAAAGAAGAAAAAATTATTGATGTGATGTAAAATATTATTTTATTGAAAAATGTGTGGTTGAAAATGAGTAAAATAATGTGGCTCAAACAGAGGCTAATTACTAGTTAGACGCACGTGCAATGTACATGTCGTAGCGTAGTTGGCTACTTAGTAGCGTGGAATGATTTTTGGTTCTTTTACACAATTATAGAAGCTTCACGAAAGAATAAAAATAATTACATATCACTACAACAAAAACAACCTACCGTAGGCCTACAGCAACATTTGGACGCGTGTTACAAATCGAGGTGTTGTCGTAGAGTAGAAAGATATGACAATGTTTAAAAAACGTTAAAACGTTGCCGTAGGTCTTTAGCAACGTTTTTTTAAACGTTGCCGTAAGTCAT
>CAIGRT010199551.1:0-14064 GCA_903798405.1 Fraxinus platypoda | reverse complement strand
AACATAATGTCTTTGAAATAATAACACTTGAAAAACTACATTCATGTGCATGCAAACGTAAATTGCAAGTTTGAACAAAGAATGTAAGCCTGCAAAAAGCAAAGCATGCAGACAAGTTGGCCAACATGGCCTAGTATCATGATTATGTGGCAGCACCATAAACCTCTAAATTGAATGTTTTTACATATCTGCTACATTATACTTTCAATTATAACTGAAGTGATTCGACTTTGCGCCAAGGCTTGTATGCTCTGTCTGAATATTGATTGAAATAACCTTAGTATTTTTGTACATACAAATTTGCGTGCAGCAGATTCAATTAAGGCGCACGCCTCTCAAGATAAGCCTAAAAAATACCGTCTCGAGGCATACTACATGAGCCTCATAGTAAGGCGGGCCTCAAGGCGGGCATCTTGAGGGTTTTTTCATACCATGTCTGCTACATTATACTTTCAATTATAACTGAAGTGATTCGACTTTGCGCCAAGGCTTGTATGCTCTGTCTGAATATTGATTGAAATAACCTTAGTATTTTTGTACATACAAATTCCTTTTTTTCCCATCAGCCAAATAGAATCCATTGATTTCACATTTCCTCATATCGCAAACTTTTTCCCTGTCGGATCTTGTTTGAGTTCTTCAACTATATTGAAGGCTTTATTACAAACCCTCTCAGAGAACCAGGTTAGCACAATCATATCCAGAAAACTTACACATACACGCACATTGGCATGAGTAGAAAGAAAATGATAAGAAAAAGGAGAGAGATCTAGAAGATGAGAATATCAGGGAAATCATAGTTACATGTTCCATTGTCAGGTTCAATTCAGCTCATTTCCATTTGCAACTATATTTCACTTTTTGAATGGCTTTTCAGTATCTCAGGATATGCAACACAGAATATCCACCTATTCCCAAAATAATCTCATCACTGTGCTCTCACTTAAATTGTCACGTAATAGTTAAAACAAACTAACAATTACGATTTAAAGCAACACCAAAGAAAGGTTCATAGAAAAACTCACAATGACAAAAGGTGGTTTAGAGCTGCTAGGGTCTGCCTCAAAGAATTTCGATTTCTCCCACCATGCATACCACCTAAATGAGAAATTAGAAGGACAAGGAAAATATAACAAATCAAGCATCTAATAACAATTAAGAAAATAAAAAGAAAACAATATATTGTAGGCAGAATACTTACGATTTCTCGACAGCACTGGGATTGAACGTTTTTGCCATTTGACGAGACAGCTTTTTCTTCTCGCCCACAAGTGTTTCAGGGTCAATATAATCATCAGGGTTTTCCTCCTCGGCTTCTCTTTTCACATTCTTTTTCTTCCCTGACTTGGGAGCATTAGAGGCTTGCTGTGCCTTCAATTGCAAATGAAAACCTGCTTAAGGTATTATAATAGACAAAAAGAAACAAAAATAATAATACTAATAACTGCATTATCAGGATCAGCAGAGAAACTCCAAGCTAAGAGGGCTGTAGATGATAGTACACCTGAAGCTTGGCTGCCTCTGCTTTTTGTGCAGCCTTAAGTTTCTTCAACTCTTTCTCTTTAGCCTATGAAAGAAAACGTGAAATTACAGTTAATTTCGTAAACAATTTTAAAAAATAAAAATAATAATCAGAAATCAAAACAGCCATTTCACATAAAAAGCTAAGTCTAAATTCTAAACCAAGCAAACTAAAACAAAACAATGGTCCAAATGAAATCCAGGGACTCTTCTCATAAACAGAAAACTAGTAATCTAAGAACTTTCCAGCACTTGGTCCGGAATGCTGCAAAGCCACATACTTAGAACAAAAAAGACTATTTCTTTTAATTCAAAAATAGTACAGATAGAGAACTTATATCTTCCAAGGAACTGGAGTCATTTCAAATTCTAAAACCAATGCCCGACCTAGCCTAAGAGAAACATGAATTCCTTTATATTCTGAATTCATGACTAATATAACACGTGAATAAATTATAAATTAATGCACAAACCTTTTCTTCTTTCTTCTTCTTCTTTTCGAGCTCTTCCGGAGTTAACTCCCGCGAGTCCATTGACGAGTCTGCCTATCATGGAAAAAAAATCAATCATCTCAAAAAAACAAATCCAGACTTTGTTAACATCCAGACTTTGTTCCTTTCTTTCCTTAAATAATACCAAGAACAACAAATCCATAAAACCAAGCAAATAGTACTAAAAATTACAAGTTTAAGTTACGGGCAATATAAGCCCTGAGAGTCTACCAAATTATAAAATACTGGATTACAGAGGGCAACAATGGAGGGGAGAAGACACCTGATGCGAGAAAAATATTGGAGTCGGCAGTGGCGTGAGGATGCAGGAGGCAGCAGAAATGGGTAGGGTTTTGGGTATTGAGTACAGGGGATAACGGTTTAGGGACTTGTAACTTATTCCCCAGAAGAATTTAATCATGGAATATTAATATGGAAATCAATGCGTGAGTTTCAAGCTTGCAATCTTTTCCTAAACAACCCGTCTGTTGACTTGGTATACTGGTCAAATAAATCTAAGAGTTAAATACTATTGATGGAAAAAGGAGCTACATGGATCAAAACTGGAAAATTGGAGAAAATCTAAGCATTTCCCACGGAAAACAGTAAGAAAGATGGATTTTTTTTTCAAAAATTAATGAAACAAATTTAAAGCCCGAGACTTTCCATTAGCATCAAGGAAAAGTGAACAGATGAAGAATATAAAAATATATTTGAAAATAAAAATTCATGTAACAAAATGCCATTATAATCGCAGTGTGTATTTTACCTTATTAGTCTAAATGACGAGGAAGAAGGAAGAATCTTGAGATTAGCTTTCAATTAGGGTGGACTTTTGGATGTAAGGAGTGAGAAATTCTGAAATTAAGAGAAAAACGGGGAATTGGTGGGAAGGCGGCAACCGGCAGAATGACGGCGGTAACGTTCCGTTTTAGGGGTTTCATCACGTTTTATATTGGGTAATTAGCGAAACGATCCTACCTTTTTCAAGTTTATTATTGCGAAAAACGTCCTTATTGTTTATTTTTTGGTATTTTCGTTCTTATTTTCACCTGTCTTTTGGAAGAACATCCTTCCATTCAATATCCATCAGTTCCTCCGTTAATTCAATACAAAAGTATAGTTTTGTTTTTAAATAACAAGGGTAAAATAGTCCTAACTCATTTAACATCTTCTTCGCACCTTCAACCTAGTCCATAAATAACAATAACAGTAACAACATGAATATGAAAATACTTAAAATTATTACATTAAATATAGAAAAAATGTTGTGCTGTCATGTTGGGTTATTGGAAAAATTTAGAAAGATATATATTGAATGGGTGGTCCATTAACGGCAATGTTCATTTCTAGTTTATTCTTAAGGGTGTAACTAATGAGTAAATTAAGAAGAACGAGTGAAAATGGTGGCTGTAAAGCACGTATTAAATTACAATGGTGAATGACTCATTTTGGCTCAATGGTGAAGATGAAATGGTCATGTTCACTTCTTTTGAACATTGAATTAACTTTGTGATAATAATCTGTACGCAGTGATACTTTCTTTAAAAATATCCCTACCTTTAAAATTTATTGGCGAAAAAGTCCCTAGCTTTTAAAAATATTTGAGCATAACGTCCCTACTTTTCAAAAATCTTTGTGAAAAGGTCCATGTTTTTCTTCTCTGTGCAACTTGTTTAAACACAACAATTCAAATTCCCCAAATGCACCAATTCGATCACAACATCTCAGACACAAATTAGCCACCGATTAACCAACATCTCAACAAAAAAATCAACAAATATAATAAAACAATTCAAATGCAACTTTTCATTTCAAATGTGCTAAATATCCATTGTGCAACAAAGAAAAGATATGAATGTGCTAAATTCTGTCCAGTAGTTCAAAAACATCAAAAATAGGTTCTTAGGACCTGTTTGGGAGTTTCGTCGTACCAATTATGGACGTTTTTTAAAGTACCGATTTTGAGCGTTTATGAGCGAATTGATTTTGAGTGGTTTTAGTAGCGATTTTTAAAATTATCCAACTTATGCTTTGGAGTTTATTATCCACTAGTTTTTGAAAGTTTTTAAAAGAATAAAATTACATATACATCTCTTAGTAAATTTTTTATTTTATTGTTTCTTATATGAATTTTTTTTTCTCATAAGTGATATTTTAGTTATAGATAATTTTTTTACATATAAGTTAATATTTTTAACTTAAAAAAATTAAATATAGTTAAACATTAACTTAAAATTTTAAGTTAATATTTTTTACTTATTAGTAAATTTTACAATTATAAGTTAATTATACTTTTAAATAACTTTAAGTGAGTTTTTTTACTTATAAGTAATTTTTTATATTTATAAGTTTAATATATTTTTATTCACAAGTTAGTTTTGAAAAAAAATATATTGGTTGAAAATAATGGATTGTTTCAATAATCACTCAATTTATATCATGGTCACAATTTACTCACTAAATTTCAAAGTACTTCACAGCACTCACTGAACTATGTCCGTTTGCACTCCATCCATTACCCTAAAAAATTCATTACCTTATTCGCCAATGTGGCTAACGAAAATCTGACGTGGCAAGTGACGGCCGTTAAAAAAATTACAACTCAACCAAACTATTGTTTCATTACTCATTCATACTTGGTCACAGTTTACTCATCGAACTTCAAAATGCTTCCAAATGGTCACTCATTTTTGAAATATCGCACTTCATTCATCATCCGTCATATTTTGTTTCCTTCATTGCTAATGTTCGCAGAAAAATTCCACGTGACAAGTTACAAATATTAAAAAAATTAAAAATCAACAAAATTATCAACTCACCAAAATTATCATATGTGAAACGTGACTTTCGCAATCCCATAAACATCTTTAAAACTCAATAAAGCATCCCTGATGATTGTTTTAAAAATATCACTTTTCTAATTCAAACGTTTACTATGCAAAAAATAAGTTTCAATTCGAGGCTGAAAATTTGAAGCATAACTTGTTCTGTTGGAAATTGATTTTTGAAAATACTTTGTTTATATTTCAATCATTTGACTTCTAATTGCATACAATTGATCATGTGTGATCTCCAATCATCATTTTATATTTCAAATCAACTATTGAATGTTTGAACTTTGATTCCCGAACTTTAGATTTCTTGCAATTTCACCATTTTCTTGTTCATTGTCTCCAATTTCGTCAATTCCATCAATCTTTACCTAACAAATACAATATATATAGAATCAAGCCATAATTCATTAAAATATCCAATAGATACTCTAATTTAAAGGTTAAAATAAGTGTAAATATGCACTTATCATTAGGGTTTTTTAGGGCTGAAATTGGGGACGTTTTATTGGATTTTAAATAAGTTTATGGGGGTGTAGAAGTCGCGTTTCACATATGATAATTTTTGTGAGTCGATGGTTTGGCTAAATTGTAATTACTTTGATGATTGTAACTTACCCATGGAATTTTCGTATAATAAAATAGCAATGAAGTGAAGAAAATATGACGGATGATGAATAGAGTGCAATATCTCAAAAATGAGTGACCACTGTGAAGTATTTTGAAGTTCGATGAGTTAACTGTGATCAAGTGTAAGTTGAATAAGTAATGAAATAATGATTTCACTGAGTTGTAATTTTTTTAATGGTCGTAACTTGCCACATCATATTTCCATAAGTCATATCAGCGAATAAGGTAACGAATTTTTAAGAGTGATGGATGGAATGCATACGGACAAAGTTCAGTGAGCAATGTAAATCACTTTGAAATTTAGTGAGTAAACTGTGATCATGGTATAAGTTGGGTCATTATTGAAACAATTAACTCAAAATAATGATTTCATAAATGGTAAAATTAGAAGAGAATATGAGAAACGATCAAAATCCGCTAATTTGGTGGGTTGAGAAAAACGGTCAAAATTATACTACATTAATTTTTGGCGATTTTTAAACCACCTAAAATCGGTGCTCAAAAAAATTAGCAAGCACTGGTTTTTACAACCCTTCCTAAACGGTGCTACAAAAAATCGATCAAAACCAGTGAAAAAAAAACTCCCAAGCATGCCCTTAAGGTGCTACATTACATCCACTAACTTCATTGCACTACCTGTGCACCGAATGGACAAAAACAAAAGCCAAAAAAATTAACAGGAGAACTTGGTAGCAACAGAATCCTAATTAGGTGCTTGTGTCCTGCTTCACCACATTCGTACATGTCCTTATCAGCCCCAATCTTTTTTTTTTTTTTGAGACGGTAAAATGGATTATATTAATCAAAAACCATATACAAATACTCCGGGCATACCCGGGTAAATCAACAATGACGTAACAATGGAAATACAACTATTATGGGCATACCCAAGTAATCAAACAAAACAAAAGATACAAAGGAGAGACAAATCAACCCATCACTAAAGACTCGTAACAAATCAAAACATTAGGATACAAAGAAAAATCACTTTGTATACGTGTGTTTTGATTCGTCATACAATACTTTCAACATGGGGTTTCAAATTTTCAAAAATCATTCTATTTCTAGCCATCCAAATGTAGTAGACGGAGCTAGCTAAAACAATTCTTTTAGCTTTGTTTCGCCATGAGGTTCCTCTAGCTTCCTTCTTTATCCACTTTAATGCACTTGCCATGGTAGTCATGGCTCTTGTAATGCCCAACCATTCTTTAATGCTCTTCCAAACACTTGAAGAGAAGTGACATTCAAAAAATAGGTGATGACATGTCTCTTCATGTGAAGCACAAAGAACACAATTCCGATCAATATCCAAGTAATGCAATTTGTCTTTGGTGAGTAACTTTGATTGGGCTCCCAACCATAACATAAAAGAGTGTTTCGAGTGATGAAATATTTCCAAACATCCTTTGCCCAACGCTTTGTATCCCCCGTAAAAATCTGTTGTTGTGAATTAATAGGGGTCTGGTCGCCCATTTCATGTGCAAAAATCTGCCCAATTGTATCTCTAATTTCCAGCAATTTTTTGAAGAGTGGAGAGTGATCTTTCAAAGGTGAGACCTCCCAAATGCTAGCTCCTCTAAGGTAAAATTGATCAACCCAACGAATTCACAAGATATCCTTTTTATGGTGAATATTCCATAGCAATTTTGTAAGTAGAGCAGAATTCCAGTTTTTTAAATCTCTAAAGCCCAACCCACCTTCTACCTTCGGTAAGCAAACATCCCTCCAAGCAACCAAAGGCTTCTTAGAGCCCCAAAGGAAGTTATGGCAAAGCCTAGTGATTCTAGAAATGATTATAGCTGGAATGGGGAGCAAAGATAGCCAAAAACATTCGACTTTTCCTTGAAGCACCGCTTTAATCAATTCCGCTCTCCCTACATAGGACAAAGAAGAACATGTCCAAGAACTAATATAAACTGTAATTTTATCCAAAAAATGAGCATAACAACTTACTTTTAACTTCTCGGAAGCAAGTGCAATTCCCAAATATCGAAAGGGCATTGTACCCTTCGAAATGTTGGTAATTTCTTGGATTTCATCAAGTTCAATTCCATGTATTCCAGTTGTAAAGAGGCTGGATTTAAGGTTATTCATCCTTAATCCTGATGCATTCCCAAAGTTGTTCAAACAATTCATCAAGATTTCCACCAGCATGACATCTCCCCTTGCAAAAAGCATTAAATCATCCGCAAACGCAAGGTGTGTAATCTTTAACAGGCCACATTTGGGATGGTAGTTGAAGTCACTCTCATTAGTAGCAACCTTTAGCATTCTTGAAAGATATTCAATACATAAAACAAACAAGAATGGTAAAAGTGGATCACCTTGCCTTAAGCCTTTCCACCCTTTGAAAAACTCATGTATGCTACCATTCAAAGCGACAAAGTAAGTAGGAGTGGTAATACATTCCATAACCCAATCTATAAATTTGGAAGGGAAGCCTAACCCTTCGAGCATTTGGTTCAAAAATCCCCAATCAACCGAATCATACGCCTTTCGAAGATCAATCTTAAGTAGGCATCTTGGAGCAACCCGTTTTCGATTATATTGCCTCATGAGCTCCTAAGCAAGATGGATTTTTTTAATCATCATACGGATTATATTACCTTTCACAAATGCGGATTGAGCTTGGTCAACAATGCTTCCCAAAATAGGCCTTAACCGAGATGCTAGAATCTTTGCAATAACCTTATAGAACACATTGCAACACGAAATAGGTCTATAATCCCCAACAATCGTAGTGTGGCTAGATTTAGGAACCAAAGCAATAACCTATGGTTAACTTGTTTGAGGAAAGAACCCGATACAAAGAATTCTTTTATAGCTTCAACAAAATCCACTCCAACTATCCCCCATGCTTCTTTGAAAAAACATGATGAGTAACCATTCGGCCCGGGAAACTTATCATCACCAATATCAAAGAGTGCCTCCTTAACTTCTTAGCTAGAGATATCCCGAACAAGAGAATCACTTTGCTCCGATGAAATAAAAGGTCCCTCATTTAAAAAATTCTGCTCAATAGGTGAATTTTGACAACTTGCTCCAAGTAGAGAAGTGTAGAATTTGACAAATTCATGAGCAACTTCCTCTTGCGATGTAGTGTAACAACCATCATCCTTAAGAACTTTAGCAATGAAGTTCCTTTTCGTGTTACGTTTCACCATATCATGGAAAAATTTAGTGCATTTATCACTATTAATAAGGAAATTGCACTTAGCTTGTTGGAAGTAGAAACTCATTCCCGCCTCACACAATCCAAACGTTTTTTTTTCTCAACTCGGCCACTAAAACTTGGTAGCCTTGGTTAGTGGGCTAATCATGGAGCCTTTGTTGAGCCTCCTCCAACTCCATTTTCGCCACGTTGGCCATAGTAGAAATGTGTACAAAGTGCATGGCATTAAGTGCCTTCAATGCTCCCTTCAATCTTTGCAATTTTTTACAAAACATAAATTGTTTTGTTCCTCCATCAACGCAATTCCAGCCCCTTTGAACAACTTTCGGAAAATCCACATGATTTGTCCACATATTGAAGAATCTAAAAGGCCTCTTGTTGCTCCCATCCCTTTCCAAAACCGAGACAACACATGGAGAATGATCGGAAAGACACCTCGACGGTAAAAAATCAGCATAAGCATAAGCATCATTTTGCATTTAAGTTTCATTCACCATCGCCTATCAAGCTTACTCCACGTGGAATTGTTGGTCCAAGTGTAAAGACAACCCGTAGACCTTAAATCCGTGAGGAGAACTTGAATGCAACAATTAGCAAAATCCTTCAATTCACATGGTGTAACCTCTGCACCATTACATTTTTCATCAAACTTTAAGACATTATTGAAATCTACAAGCACCAACCAAGGCAATGAGATCTCCAAATTCATGATACTACTCCAAAGTGGCCTCCGAGAAACAATAGTGTGGAATGCATAAACAAAACTAACTTGGAAAGTAAATAAGGTGCAATGGATGACTTGTGTTGTGCTCTCCACCACCTCCAAAAAGACCTTCATAGGATTCCATAAAATCAAGATTCTCCTGGCTTGATGTGTGCAAAAATTGTTAGCTTGCAACAACCTATTGAATTTATTCCGCATAATATGATCCAATTTTGGATCACCAAGTTTCGTCTCCAAATCTCCCATAACATCAATATTGTGCTTCTTGATGAATTCCCGAACCCCATTTTGTTTTAGAGGTAGGTTCATACCCCGAATATTCAACGATGCAATCTTCATGAGGTTGAAGCAAGGGGATCACCCTTCTTCTTATCATTAATGTTTGTAGTTACCCTATGCTCAACAGCTTTGGCTTTCAATCTTGGATTAGTATTGGTGGTAGATATAGTTCCCTTAGCACTTAAGGGGACGTTACCTTCATTAATGACCACCGTGCTACTCTTTTTCTTTGTAGTTTTTTTCTTTTTCACCACTTCAATGAAACTGCCATCCCCTCCATCAGTTTGCAACGTAGCCAAATTATCGTCTAGCTCCTTGTCATGCTATCCAGTACCGTTTTCCTCATCAGCATGCTGTGATGAGTTAAGAACAGTATTATGGTCACTACCACCATCCTTTACAGCAGCATTGCTGTCCGATTTTTCCACATAAACCGACTGACTTTGGGCGTTGCTGACTACGTGATTGTGGGCTGCTTTTACTGGAGCTACCATTGCAATAGTTTGCTGATTTTGAACCTTAGTCACTATAGTTGCATTGACCACGTCAACCTTCCCGTGCTTCATCGTTTCACCAGTCTTCCCTCTTTTTTAATTCTTATAGTTACATCCAAGGATGGTATGTCCAAACACTTTACAATTGTTACAGAACATAGGCTCTTGCTCATAAATAATCTCTTGATCTCTTACACTTCCATTCGGGAACTTCATCTTTACTACCTTCACTAGCTCCTTTGATGCATCAATCTCCACAAGGGCTCTAGCAAAGGATAGTCAGTCTCTGGAGGAGGTAACTTTGTCAGTTGAGATTGGTGTACCTACTTTGGAAACATTTTTTCCCCATATATTTACATTCCATAGCTCTAAGGGTAGCCATGGCGGTTAATCCAAACTGGCATCAAACTGACCTCATTATCATCAAATTCGAAAAGTTTTGGCATCACTTTAAGCGTCAAGTGTCTTCCAAAGACAAAATAGGGACCTCCATGCAGGACACTTAGCCTTTTCGCATTCGTTTTGAATTTAAAAATCAACCAACCACTAGAGTGGACACAGTATTGTAGCTAACTTTCCATGAATCGTATAGTTTGAGGAGTGCAACCTTACCCGAAAATTTGCCAACAAAGTAACCAACGAGGCCAAAGCCCCATTCTTCCTCAATATCATCCATATCATCTTCAGTAATGATCACCTCTTCCTCCGGGTTGTTGAAAGCTTGCAGCTTGACACTATCATCACAAATACGGTTATCTTTAAAATGATTAACCCAATGGGCCTTCCCGCCATTTTTGTTATCCCCTTGTGTTTCCTTATTCCCCCATTGGGGCTTCTTATCGAGTCATCCGAATTCGTATCCGCTACTCCAAGAGTACAAGACACACTTGGTGATTTAAGAGGTGATTCAGGTCCAGTTCCACCTTTACCAAGTGGCCCGTTAACCTCCTGCAAGCTATCCTTGGAGATTTGGACAGCAGGAAGCGAGAGGATAGCAGAGGAGTCCAGTCCAGCCTGAAGTCCAGGAGGCTATGCTCGTTAGAAGTGTTGGAAGATTTATTCTTACTCACGAATCAACAGAAGACTAAGTAGAGGAGAGGTAGCCCAATGAGACCAAACCCAATAAGGGAGAAAAAAAGGCCTGAAGAATAAGGTCAAGAGATAGCCTAACCAAGAACCCCAGTAGAAGAGGACCAGAAGAAAGGAGTCCAGAACATGAGTAGACCCAAATAGAGAAAAGAAAACCAGATGGCCCAGAAGTGGGCACAAAATACTGGGCTTACAAAAACCCAATACCAAACCACCAAAACCAACCAGTCCAACCGAGCAAAAAGCAAACCAGTAGGCCCAAAAACACAACAAGAGCCCACGCCAAAAATGAACCGATCCAGAAGAAAATCACGTGAACCAAGCTGGAGGGAAATGTACAGGCATGTAAGAAGACCAATGGACAAGACAGTGAAAGGCTAGCCCCACAGAAGTCAAAAGTCACTGACCAATTGACGCCGAATCAGGAAAAAACAGCCACCAAACGATCAAACACACTGACAAAGACAAGAAAACCAGGAGCCAGTAGGCAAGAACGTGGACCAACAAACTGAACAACACAGAATCGACAAAATTAAATCGAAATTGAAAGGCCACCAATAGATGCACAATACATGCAACCAGGAACTATGAAGATGAAGAACCACCTTCAAGCAGAAAACCCAAAAACTCAAAGATGCAGTCCCACAAGCCAACAAGTCCAGTAAAGAAGGACCGGAAACTGGAAGTAGGGGAAAAACCACAACTGAGAACCCAGAAAAACGAAAGAGCAAGGTTGCCAAAAACTGAAAACGCAATGACCGGACCAAACTGCAACCAAAACTAGAAAACACTCTAGTCGGCGAGAAACAGAAAACATAGCCAAGCAAAAACCAAACCATAGAAGCACGAAACCAAGGCTCAGCCTGCTCCAGGAACCCCGAACAAAACTGTCCAAGCAACCCCGTCTACTTCACACAAACCTGATACAGCCCAGCACTAAGGCTAGAAATCCGAAACACAGGTAGAGTCCTCCACTAAAACAGAAAGGTGGCGGAACAAACCAAAGACCAGAAGTTGAAACCCAAACTGCAACCCTCGATTTCACCTAAAAGATTAAGTAAAATCCAGAAAAGAAGCAGTAAAACTAAATAACCTGTATGTTTAATTCGAAGTTCCACTAAGAAGAAGCAAAGATTCGAACCAAACCACAAGAATTCTCAAGAAACCAAGGCACTCCAATAGGATTTCTCTCACTAGAAGTTGAAAGCATCTCTCTCTAAACCAATGGAACCTGCGCGTAAGAGGAGATGAATGGGTTAAATGGGTTGGGACTATTTTTACCCTTGATGTTTGAAAAGAAAACTGCATTTTTGTATTATATTAATGGAGGAACTGACAAATAGTGGAAGGAATGACATTCTTTACTAAGAAAGGTGGAAATAAGGGTGAAAATGCCAACAAATGAAATGTATGGACGTTTTCCACAATAAACTTGAAAGATATTGATGTTTTTGTGCTAATTATCCTTTTACATTAATTATTCAGTGTGAAAGGTGCAATTTACGGACCAATTAACAAGGGTATAGTGTAGAATTATTAAACCCGTTCGGTGGAAATAAAAAATTTAGGTTTTAATTTTAACCACACATTTCATGGAATCTACAACTTTTCAATTACACATTTCATCAATTTTTATCAAAATTTACTAAAAATTTGATTTTAATCCCCACCAAACAAAGGCTCAAATTTTGGGAATGTTGACACACACGGAATGAATATTTTTTTTCATATATTCAAAAGCACTTTTTTTTGGTTTAATTTGACGGTAAGATTGCTTAAATCACGTACTCCGAGTAGTGGGTACCTCATAGGACCTCAACTCGTCTACTCGGGTCTTGTATGGATATGCTGGAAGGAGTGTTCTTAGGTTTGTGTAGTTTGTTTGCGATAATGGATTCCTTGTCAAGTCAGTTTGGGGGTTCGGTTAAAATAGTTAACTAAAATTATTAATTTTAATTATATATTTTATAAACTCGTGATTTTTTAATATTAACTTTTATTAAAATTTATTAAAAAATTGATTTTTAGTACAAAGCAAATACCTGGTGCTATGCAACCTCAGAGTACACATTGCAGTCTCCTCGTACCTTATCGTGCTCCACAATACACATTTTTATTAATTTTAAACACCCTTTTCCGATCTAATCTCTTATAAATGAATTTACAGGATTATAATTTTCCAACACAAGATTTTATGCACCTGGACCTTATAAGTTTTTCTATTGAAGAATTTTTAATGCGAAAATCTATTTACTTATTTTTTTGCATTTCAAATCACCCATTTTGAAAATCTCCCTAATTTACGTTATTTTAATTTATATTCATATGTTACGTTTATGTTGTCATGCGATTTCATAGTGTTGGAACCTTATTGGTCTTGTATGAGACCAACGAACAAGATGTGAATGTGTATGTAACTTAAATTTTGCCAATGTTTGATTTGGTTAAAAACAAGATTTTTAATAGATTTTGATAAAAAGTTAATGAAATATATAAATAAAAAGTTTTAAGTCCCATAAAATGTATGATAAAAAAGTAAAGTTGAATTTTTTTTTAAAAAAAAAAAAATTGGGATTAAAAAAAAACTTTTAGTCGGGCTCCACCAATTTAAGCTCTCGTTTGGCTTCATTAAAATAAAATTTTGGAGGAAAATATATTTTGAAATAGTGACTTTTTTTTAAGAATTAGTCACAGCTAAACATGCATTGTGCGTTATTTTGAAATGCTCTATAAATACTGTAAAAATGATATTTGAAAATCAGTGGATATAATTAAAAAAAAACTGTTTATGTGAAATGAATTTTTTCTACAATTCAATTATTTATTTACG
>CAIGRT010199531.1:0-10385 GCA_903798405.1 Fraxinus platypoda | reverse complement strand
CCCCCCCCCCCCTTTAACATCGTAATTTATCGAACATTCGAGCCGCCGAAGCTCACGGTCCCCTTTTCTTCTTGATTTGCCTCCTGATGAACACATCTCATGTCCCCTATTAGTCTCCAACTCCTCAAACAATTGCACAAGTTTATTTTCATAACCACCGCACGACATACCCACCATCTTGCTGAATTCTTGCATTTTTTGGAGAACCCAATTTGAGACTAGAGGTTTAACGTCGAGCGCATTAACATCCACTATCTCCCCTGCATAACAACACCCAATAGGCTCAAAGATCTGTCCTCCCCCCTCTTCCACCTGCACTACACCCTTATCCACTCTTCCTTTTTTGGCACCATCCACCCACACTACTATCGCTTTTTCATATCCTAACTCATTTTCTTTAAGAGGCTTAAAATACCTCCTATTGTAAGTGTTCACAATCATAGTTGTCGAGCCTGATACCACTTGCTCTTGTGTCAATGCCGGACTGGATTCCTCTGCCATCACTATTTCAGTCTCTATCTCTATCAACCCAACTCCCGTTGTAGCTATGATCATGTCCTCCTCATTCACAACTGCCTCTTCTCTATGGTCTCATTCAATGTCATCACATACGTACTCGTCGTTCTCTGTTCCTCCCCCCCTTCGATGAAGGCTCCACCTCTTGATTAACCTCAAACCCCGAGTATTTATCATCAGTATTAATCCCCACAATATCTATTCCATCGTCATCTCCACAGCACTCTGCGTCATACCGTTCCTGATTCTCACAAATGGGCTCAATCATAACCTGCTTTTCTTTTAGAAACTAGTTTGATTGTGACTCCATAGCTAGATACACAGACATACCAGCCCCACACTTGTGACAACAAATCATCTTGGAGTCCTCTATAGCACCACCTCCGAGTAGCCTCAACAATTCATCCACCTCGCCTTTCAACCCCCGTATGCGAGCCATAATTTCAGCATTACTTACGGAACTGTCCAATGCAACCTCGTGTTGTCTCCTTCAACTTAGACATTGATGATTGTCCCTAGTCGAACGGAGCTAGTGGTCGTGTACAGGTATCAATCCCACAAGCCTCACTGTCCTCTTGCAACAACACTGGCTTTTTCGTGTTCTGCTCGACCTCACGGTTTGCCGTAACCTCAGCATAAGTCCTCCCTTGTTTATTGACTTTAACCATTTGTCGCTTGCCTGAAACATCTTCCGAATCGACCCCCATCCCTCTCCATTCACGCCTTCTGGTATCATCACCACTCATTTTCGTCGCCTCTCCCCATATTGTGCTATCGTCGGATACCTACCTCGACTGTTTCTACACCGTTGTGCCATAAAAGCTATCAAGGACTCAATAAACCTAGCAACAAATTCCTCCTGTTTACTTACCCCCTCAATTTATCCACCATATTCAACATCCACAAGGCACCAAACTTCCTCATATATATTGAATTCGATATCCTCGGACCCCATTCTGTCAATCTAACAATGCCGGATTCATTAACAATCACATAAAACTCCTTTGCCTCTACTCTAAACCGAAAATTGAACTCCCTTTTGCCAAACATTTTGTCCTGCCTCTGAAAAGGAGCAGCCCGAGGTATAATAGAGGGGTGGAATGATCGAGGGAGATCGTACGGGTTCTGCAGTCCGTCCGTCGCTAGCGCATGGGGTGCACGCGCCGCCGGAAGTAGAGTCGCGCTAGCAAGGGTCGAAACGACCTTCCCCACCTTCCGGACAAGCGCGTGTGGCCAGTGGACTGTAGAAGCATGGTGGATCGGCTTTTGGATTCCGGCCACTGAAGTCCACTCCGCCAATCGTATTCTGCTCGCCTAAGACCGCAGATTCTGAGTTCCGATCGCTGATTGTTGAACGATTTCGAGCGGCGGCGCTAGGGTTACCATTTAGGGCCGCCGCCTACAAGTGCCTTCCATGGCCGGATTGGCCATGGTTTTGTGGCGTGCCGGTTTGTTGTAGTGTGCCGGCCGGACCCTCATGCCCGTCGCCGAAGGTTGGGTCAACTGGATGTGGGCTATTGGGTTTGGGTGTGTGGGGGGGGATTCTCCATCTTGTGAAAGCGAAACTGTTAATTAAAGAGGAAACATATTAGTGAAACCATGGGGCTTCATGACTATCATATAATCTGAAAAATTATGACCAACTTGAAATGTTAAATACCGATCAAGTTCGTAGGACAGTTCTGCATTTCCCCAATGAAAGATAATAAATTTGTTTAGAAACAAAAGCTATGGATGATGACGCTGCTAGAATCTCAGCCGATGTGTGGACTTTAGAGAATTATTAGCCAGATTTTATTGTAATTGATTTTTTCCTCGTAGAGTTTAGGAAGGTAGGATATCCTAGGTTATAATTCTTAGAGCATCTCCAAGAGACTCTATTTTTAAAGAGAATATTTTGTTATTTAGAGAGCAACTATAAATTTAGAGAGAGGATTTTTAAATACTTCAACAACTTCTTTATCTTTAACATTTAATTTTACTCCTCCCAATATATATTTATTATTTTTCCATATATTTTATTTTCACCAACTTCCCTCCAAATTATTATATTATTTCCCTCCATTATCTTTGTATATACTATTTAGTTGGGTCAATATATGGAGCATTAAAAATTAGAATATTTTGAATGCATTTAACTGTAGATAGGGCTATTTTAAAATGTTAATTTGAAGAATCTCTTGAAATATAATTTTAAGGGCTACTCTTTAAAATAGAGAGTATTTCACTTTTAAAAAACCTCTTGAAGATAGTTGTAACTTATTGTATATTGCTAACCATTAATTATTCCTAGTATATAATGCGTGTTTTAATAGGATGTACCCTATTCTCTCTAATAAATAAGAGGAACTATAGGTTATTCCATTTAATTCTTCTTCTCTATTTCTGCAAATAGAAGCAAAGGTGCTGAGGATGAGCACTCTTCCAAAGGTCAAAGACTTAAAAGTTTAAAATATTCATAAAACACCCATCATTAATGTTGTGGGTAATGTCATGAAGTATAGGCTACTATCCCTTCTACTTTCCAACAAATGTAAAAAAAGGCTCTTCGCAACTTACAATTCTATAAAGTAAAAACAAATCCGTCAACACACATATAACAAAAACTTCAGAGGATTTAACAAATCTTCCAAGTTTACATCTTTCTTCAAGAGCAGAAAATAAAAGTTAACTCAAACTTGTTGCCTATTTCATTATCTTGCCAGACAAAGACTCTTTGAGGTGTCAAAGAAAATTTAAAACCACACTGATAATGATTCTTTAAATAGATGATCCTTGCCTTGGATACAAAAGAGAAAACAAGAAAAAACAGAGAACGCTGGCAGGAATCAAGTTGTTCTCACAATTTTTAAGTACATGAATCTCGTAAATGTACTGCCATTGGGTTAATTGGATAGATGATCCTCGCCTTAGATCCAAAAAAAAAAAAGAAAAAACAGAGAATGACTTGAAGGAACTAAGGGTCAATTCTCTAGGGAGGACTAGGATTGGAAAGTGGGACCTTCTCTGATTCTCTTGCCACAGTTGGACCAAACTGTTAAAATTCAATTTTGTTCATAGAGAGTTGGATTTTCTATTCAAATGGTTAGGTTTATGAGAGATTGCATTTTTATCCCAAGTACATTAACCAATCAATATTTGATATTATTCAAAAGAAAAACTAAAACACAATCCCGGGTCCAGGGTTTGTATTACATGGAAACATGGGAACCAGATCAAACAGGACAGATCTCCTTGTCTTCTGAATCAAAATCTAATTTTATTTCTTTTTGAACCAGACTGAAGCAGCAGATCAGGTGTGATCTAGTTTGATGGGTTTCATGAAATTATACTCACCTCTTATTGTATTTCACAGAAGGCTTTGTTTCCTTGTCTTACACGTAGTATTCTAACTAGCTGAACGATTCTTAGGGAACAATTTCCATTATTCAATGGTTATGAGGACTAAGTCTGGGTTCCATTTAAAAAGGGAAAAGGTCATGTTAACAACTTAAAGAACTGAATCTTTGTCTGGATCCTTGCTGCTTGCATTTGCAGCAAGCCATCCCAATGCCTAGAGTTATTTCTATCATCTGGGAATTTCAGTCATGAATGTCCACAATAACCCTACTAATAATGTAGAATTCAGTCATTCTGTATATTGGGGCCTTCTTGAATTGACTATTACGCTAAATATATCGAGCTTTTAACAAGATAGGATTTTTTTGCTCCTGTAAGAGGTTAAATAACTGAAATGCAATCGAAAAATGTGAAAATCATATCTAAATTACGCAGTGGGGCCCTATGTCTTAAGATCACTTAAGACATCACTGTTTGAAGTCCATTTCTCGTGACAGATGAATAATGCCAGAAATAATTTTGAAAGCTAGGCATGATAAGACCAAGAGCATGTGGTGGTGTGAGCTATATATTTACAAAGTTGTTTCCCTGAAAGAGCAAACTCCTGTTAAGCAGGAGTGCTACAAAAAACTGACTAAAGAACATTACCAGTACTATTCACGAGAAGTTCCTCACCTCTAAATTTGGTATGCTGATTGCATATTCGTAGATGAATTTTGAGATGTTTTCAGGCCCGATATCTGCATTCAGACAAGAAACCATAGCATGTTTCAGTTAAAGAATTATATAGGGAGAGATTGAACTCATATAGGTCATTCAATGTCCTGAATACCTCAGATGGCATGCTTTCAGTGCAAAAGCATGATAAAATAAAAAGGAAAATGAATAGTTGACATAACAGGACAATGGATTTAATAAAAGGGATACGTTTAACTGCAATAATGTAAAAATGGTATAGATCCAATAAATTTTCTGAACTAAATCGTGATATATAAATTCTTCCACGGAGAATTAGCAGTTCTCTTTTCTGACTAATCTAAAAATCAGTAAGTAAACCCAATAAGTGATCTTTCTGTGTGAAAATTAATGACTTCATCAATTCGTTAATTGTGAAGTTACCTCATCTAAAACAGAAAATGGATTATATTCTTACCACTGCTTTTCAGTGTCTGCATGAAATCAACCACAATAGACTCCAACGAAATCTTCCCTAACGACTTGAAGATACTCACTTTACATTCGACTGATGTGAGTTTTGTTATGTCAAAAGCTTCCAATAGCATCAAAATATCTTCTTTGCGGTCACTTTCACACACCGCCAACAATAAATTTTCTGCAAATTTATTGTAACTCTGAGGTTATAAATAATATTATGCCTAAAAGACACTAGTAGCGATACAAGCACGTGCTATTAAAATACATTGAACAGAATATCGGTTTATACCACATCATTTGTGAAGTCCAATTGCCAAATTTAAATGAAAGAATAAAAGAAAAAATATGATACTCCTTTGATCTCATAGGAGAAGTAAATAAAAATTAGTAACTTCTGTATAATTCTAGAAATTAATACAAAAATGCCTGCAATTACGAACCCAAATGGCAATATCATTGAACAAATAAAGTTATACAAGAATAAAATAATGCTTGGAGTAAAATTTAAGGAAATATACTTGCTAGGCATCTGATATATAAGAGTGCCAAACCTCGTGAACCAAGACATCATCAGTATCAAAAGGGAGGGAAACACAAATAATTAAACCAGCATTAGATACAACGCATACATTTTCAAGACAAAAAGAAATGTTAGTTTTTGTCGTACAGTGACAAAACCACGATGATATGGCAAAATCCTTACCATTCAGTGAGACTGGAAAGAACAACCAATTGCCCACCTAGTGGAAAGGAATTACATTTCTTCCGAAACAGAGTAGTGTGAACAGTTAGGAAAAAGCCGCAATGTCTCCTCCCCATCAAGGGGAAAAAAAAAAAAGAGGCAAGAAAGGAATAAAAAGGAAAGCAATAGTAAATAACTCAAATGTGAAAAATATAAAAGATAGAGATCATGTCACCACCAACAGCAAATGCCATAACATGATCGGAGAGGTAAACTGACCAGACGGCTAAACATAAATATTGTGTCAAAAAGAGAGAGGAAAGGACGGAATTTAGACAGAAAAATAATGCAACTCCAATAACAAACCTCGGAAGGAATATTTATCTTCTGCATTATCATCCACGACAGAATGGATAAGTTCTCGTATTTTTGCTTCATTTTTAACACCAATCCATAGCCGCATTTCATAATAAGCTAATCTCGGAAGCGAATCAGGATTTTCATCTTTAATGAGGTCGAGAAAGAAAAATAATTCCTGTACCATACCAAAATCAATCAAATACATCAAGAATTGGCCATATGTTGCTTCTTCAATTTTGAAACCCAGTTCCTTCACTGTTTTAAAAAGTTGGTATCCCTTGTAAATCTCCTCTAACGAAACTTCTTCATCATTGGCATCCCTTGCCTTTTGTATGCAATGCCCAATTAATGCATTATACTCTTTCAGGCCAGTTTCTCGTCCCAATCTGCCAAATACATCGAGGGTAGCATCTGTACCCAG
This sequence comes from Fraxinus platypoda, assembly GCA_903798405.1. Lineage (NCBI taxonomy): Eukaryota > Viridiplantae > Streptophyta > Magnoliopsida > Lamiales > Oleaceae > Fraxinus > Fraxinus platypoda. Next base: position 3,912 of record CAIGRT010199531.1, on the reverse strand, counting down.
CTTCACAGCACAAGTTTTGACCAGCCGATCAAAGCGACTGGTTTGTGTATTCTTATATACCCACTTCTGCTTCCTCTCCCGTGATACTTTTTTCCTCCGCAGCGAAATATCATTATTTGACATCCTTGATAGCCATGGCAAGTTAAAAACCTGTTGTACATCCTCAGATTCATCATCCCAATCCAGATCCAGTTTATCTGCAGTTAAAGACGAGTTAGGTTGGTCTCAGAAGTTGATATATTATGAAGCATTCTGATTTGATAGTATTCAAACCAAGAAAAAAAAAGTATAAATCATCTAATTTGTAAGAGAAAATTATATTGCCCTGCGAAATTGAGAATACAAGATCACGTACAGAAGCAGAACCACTATTTCAATTTTCACATTTATCTTCCAATTTCACCATTCAAAACATCGTAACAACACTATTGATAATACAAGATCACATACATAAGCAGAACCACTATATCAATTTTCACATTTACAAATCCCATTTCACCATTCAAAATCATCGTAACAACACTATCATTTTTAAATTAAAAACCATTTAAATTCTAAATGCGCATACCATGTAAGAAAGCCGACACATCACTCGATAGCTGTTTTACTGATTCATCTGCCATAAAACACGAAAACACAAGCAAATTAACCATATCTACAAGTGATAAAATTCCTTAAAACAACTATTTTCCAGTTCCTTTATATTTCCAAAAAAAAGGATAGGCCGATAATTTCACTCGGTACCATCACCAGGTCTGGAGCCCAGCTTCACGCTTTCGTGGACGACATCATAGAGAGAGGAATCGAAGGCGGGGAGGTACTGTTTTAAGGCGGTGTTTTCAGTAGTACTGGAAGAGGAAGGCTTCTTCTTCTTCTTCTTGGCGGCTGCGGAAGCTCCTGCTCCTGCTCCTGCTCCTTCGGCTTTGATTTCGGAACGAATGGAGTAGAATCTAGAGAAGGAGCGGATGACAGTGGCTAGGTTTTTGGTCGTTGAGACGGGCATATGGACATGTGCGAGTGAAAGTGGACGAAATGGGGGTGAGTGTGCACAGAGGAAGAGGGAAGTAAGAGAGGGAAAGGAAAATGAATGGAAAATTTAAGCGGTGGTCACTCAACTTTTAAGTTCGTTTTATATTAGTTTTATAACTTTTGTTTGGTTTGATTATATAATTTATATTTTTTATGTTAAAAAAACGTATTTTATCAAAATCATAAAATAAAAGCACAATCTTTAAAAGGGACCAAGTTGAACTTCTCGCCATTAAAAAAAATATATATATATGGTCACCGATTATTTGGTCGTCATATGTCTTGTAAGATGTTTCCTAATTTCTCGACTTGAAATCTCTTCTTGAAGTAAGTTGTCATAGTTGATTATCCCATGCTTTACAAGAAAATGATCATGTCTATCTCATCTCCATGTAGTCCAAAAGTCTCATCTGCATAACTCAAACCATATGCCGGGTTGCTTCAAGTGCCTCGGTTAAATTACGACTTACTGCAATTGTGGGGTAGAATAATTGTACATTAATGTTAAGTTTATAAGTTGCTATGTACGTACTCCTCTACTTCAGTACTCAAACGTCTCAAAGATGAATCTAAATTATTTGTGCAAACACCAAAGCCCGTACAGTCCAAATCATTTTAAAGCATGTCTCTAACTTTGTCTGTATAGTTGGTACCATTGTCTTGGATCACTTTCCCAACATAGTTGGAAGTTCACATAACTCAAGAAATTCAAGAATTCTAAAAAAAATGAGGAAGACGCTTTTTCATTATAAGTTGGATAACAAGCTCTATCACTTGCAACATTACTCGTAGATAAAGTGTTTAATCGAAATAACAATATAAGTTAGGTGATAAAGTTAAAATAAATTAAATTAAATTACCAGTGTGAAACTAATATGTAAGTTGAGCAAGCTCTAATGAAATTGTTGGGCTGAATGCGCAAGATATTTTGATTTAAATTCTTTTCTTTTTAAGAGGTGGAATAGAATAACCCGGTTGAAGCGTAATGATCATACGTCTGTAATGCATTGTATGTCTCATAATAGGTCACATTCTTCTACCATTTTCCCGGAAGTTGATGACTATTCATAGCTATTACCTTGACACTAAAGAAGAAATCGACCCAATACTTTATTTTGTCCTAATTGATCCTGATTCGATATTAGAAGTATATTGATTTTTCCCCCAACAACTGAATACTTTATCCGTAAATACTGTATATTTGATTCCATCCATAAATCTATTTTCTTCCGTGTGAGTTCGAGTCTCAATAAGAACGCTATCTGCCGCCAAAAGTGTAGCACTTCTTGTTTACCATTACTTTGCGCCTACTTGTTTAGTCATTATTTTGAACACACAAATTTCATTCCATTTAAGTGAAAGAGGTTCAGAAACTTTGTAGGGGATATTTTTTTCACTGAGGTAAATTGTAAGCTTGGAATAGAAAAAGATGTATACATAAATACAAATTATCCATGTTTATAATTTAATTATTCTTTTCAATTAGTTAGAGTTAGAAAGACAATAAGTATGAAAATAGTAAATAACAGATTTTATTTATATGTAAATATAGTTCGATTTTAATTCGGTTCTCTTTCAAATCGAACTAAATCGATCCAAAAATGAAGATATAAAATTATGACTTCCAGAAATGAATAGGGAGGGAGCCTTGTGAACATATCCAGAGAATTTATGTCAGTTACCTATGTGTTGGGTCATGTTTACAACACTTAAAACTAATTTTCATCACACGTTTCGAATGATTCATAAGTATCGCATATTTATCTACTATTCATTTATATCAATTTATACACTATTTGTATATAATTTATAAATTAGTTCATAAATTTAGTCAAAAAAATCAAACATTAATTTTAACAATACGTGCTAAACCGATTGTAAAAGCTTCCCAAACAATGTGGAATAGTGAGCAATAGTTATGAATCATACGAATTGTTTAGATTAAAAAAACATATTTGACAAAAAATCATTAAAATGTTTATCTTTGTTAAAAATAATAAGCACGTGTTTGAGCCCTACTATTTAAAATTCAATTTTTCCAAAATTCATTTTTAAGTACATATTTTTTCAATAAAATATTTTTTTATATATAAATCCGAACTTTTTTTCACTTTTAGACAAACATTATCCTAAAAATCACTTTTTTACGAACTTTATTCACAAATAATGAGGCTCAAATTGTGCTAAGTTGTTTTTTCTAATTCCGAATTTCTCTTTCTCCCTCTTTGCTCTACTATATAGCTCAATTTGGTAGGAGAGCTTAATTTTTCTCTTACGAATTACATGACGTGTATGTTAAGGTTCATGGATAGGTAGCAACATACATCTCCATCCCCATATACCCATTCTACCATGCTCTTAACCCACATTTATGAAATGTAGCACCGGAGGAAATGTAAGTGTGATCACCATAGAACTCTTGATGACATCCTTTCAGTTGATCTCAATTTTTTTTTTACTAAAATTGACTTATAAGGAGCTCATGTAATCAAGGAATCCAATATATTTAATTTTGGAGGTTGCTTCAAAACAATATGCAGGTTTATGTTGTCTTAAAGACAACATTATCAATTTGTGTGCCTTGATGATAAATTTCTATTTGATTCGTGCACTGTTCGTGCAAAGTTTGTGGTACAGTTTGTGCATAGTTTGATATTAACAACACATACAAGCCAAAATAAACAGAATAACACCAGCAATTGGAGCACAAATTTTAACAAGAACTATATTTAGTTAGATTGAGGAAGCAAAAACTACTATGAATCATAGAAAACCTAGAGACATAAATAGATGTTAAATAACAATAAACTCGCACATGCCACTCTGTTAGGTTTTAGATTATTTGTAATTGGCAATTATGTGAACAAAAGAACTGAAATTGAC
>CAIGRT010199515.1:0-10315 GCA_903798405.1 Fraxinus platypoda | reverse complement strand
TAAATTTGTGTAATTAAAAGTAAGCATTCCTCGAGGGATCGACAACCTGGACTCAAAAAGTCCACTTTATTACTTGAACGCGACCCGTGCACTTGCGGTATATTTTCAAGCGAACAATCTACATTTCAACTGTCTGGACTGAATGCTATGTGTTGTTTTCGAAATATAGATGAATGGTTTTCTAAATAGTTTTATATTCATGTGTAGTATTAGGATTTCAGAGAAATCATGTTTATGTCCATTGTAGGATGTGCATAAATTATGTTCATGTGTGAAAAATCAGTTTTATTGTGTAGTATATAGTAGTTTGAAAATAGATTTTCATGTAATGTGTAGCATGTCAAATTACAACTACCAGGCATATAATGTTTAGTATAAATTTAATATATTGGACTATAAATGCGCACACAAGGCACCTACGAATAAATTATACCTATCAGTTGCAAATTAGTTAGACGGAAATTTATAATTCTATCTCGACAATTAAGAAATATCGAGATTTACATTTGAGTTGTCTGTCTGGACAGTTAAGCATCCGACGAGATCGCATTTAAGGTAAATGATGGGAAAATATTTTTGATAAAACAATAAGTATGTTTATCGAAGCTCAACAACTACATGACAAAATATTGACAAATGAAGGCTCTTGAAAAGAAGTATCACTTAGTATGTGGACGGTTGGATTCTCCATTTTGAGATACTAACATAAAGAGATGTTTCCTTATGAACGAATATGTACCAATTCAAGTATTCATCTTTGCGTATTTTGAGAGACGATATATTTATATTCTGGACTTTGAATTTTAATAGGATTTCAGTGCATGGATCATGAATTCGAAATTTCTCCATCAATCGTAAGACAAGTCCTGATAGGTTGATATTACTTAAAACTACGATTGAAGGGGTTTTATTTCCTTGCGACTTTCATTCATCATCTACATGTATAAATTGTCCCTCATGCGACACGATGAATCTCAGATTATTACTGATTTCTAAAAATTTGATATATCAATGATAAGCATTTGACACAATTAATATATCAGACTTTAATAACATGCAAGCAACACATGCGAATAAATTATACCAAACAATAGCAAACCGTCGAGATCTACAATTTAAATGTCTTTCCCGACATTTACTATGTGTCAAGTTCGATATTTTAACTGATCTTTAGCTAGCAACAGATGATTTTTTTTAGGGTTAACAATTCTATTACCCATTATATATTAGATATATTCAATGGTTTTTCTTACACAAGTCAAAGTATCAAATCATAATATTGATTAGCATTAAATGATTGTATTAATGAACAATAAATGCACTCAAAAAGGTATCTCTAAGGGTGATTTAGATATTTCACACCCAAAAGTGACATTTTTTAGCCTCCTTTATAAAAGTGATAACTTTTTGTGCATTCTTAAATTTCGTGACGTCATGCAAATTCTCCTAAATACATTCTAGTAGGAAAATGCCTCAAAGTTAACTTGTTGATCAAAACCGTGTTTCTAAAATGCGATTTTAACTTTGGTTCAAGAAATGATCTGCTGTGTATATGTTGTGGTATATTAGCCCTTGGATGGAAGATATAATTGGCGTGTCAATTAAAACCCACATTTCTTGACACACTTTATGTGCGTACTTTTGCTTTTCTCTCATCTTCTCTCTTAAAAGCTTTTCATATTCTCTTTACTAAAATACTTAATAGATTTCGTTTGTGTGTGTAAATAGAGAAGGTTTTTGTACACAAATATTTGTTGAAACGAAGATGATATCAAATTCCTTTGATACTAATTTGTTGAAGATAATACGAGATTATAGGCACAATATAAAATAACAAAACACAAGAACAATATAATTTGTAGAGAATGGACATTTTATTATAATATGGAGAAGTAATACAAAGATTTTGTATTTATAATTTGTCTAAATTAATCTAAAATACAATGAATAGCTAAATATACACAGGGGATGTCTAAAACTATAAAAGTAGAGTTATAGATGAAATATAATGCTAAAAAGCATTAAAAACGCGAAACCAAACTGGACCCGGATAAGCCCGCCGCTTGAGCGCCAATTGAGCACTAAGCGAGCTCGAGGGCAGTTTTGTCGCTTGAGCGTTAGGCAGGCGCCAGGCGAGCGTCAAGTCTCTGTTTAAAATATTGACGACGCCACTCGAGCGTCAAGCTAGCGATCGCTAGTGAAATTGCGGTGACTTTTCTCCCCGATCCATATCTTGACCTCTTCAAGTCTTACAAGAATTCCAACTCCTAATTGAGCTTCCAAATAAAACTTCAACTAGAATTCGCCAAATAGACTTCGAATATGATTCCAAAAAACATTCCAACAAAAAACTAGAATTTCTCTTAACGTGCATTTTAGTTAGAATTCTCAATTATCTTCAACAAAAAATTCAATCATACCCAAATTCTAATAATCTCTACCCTAACATGAATTCCACTGCAATGAGTAAACTTTAAATATTCTCCACCTGGATACAAATTCCATTTCAATGAATAAACTTGAACTCTTCAATGAAAAAACACAAATGAAATTCTCCATCTAAAATTTCTAACTGGAAATATTCTCCACCTATGCCACCCTATCTATAGGCAAAAGTGATCTAATGATTACCAAATAAGGCTGAAATAAACTCTATAACAGAATCACAACTGAACGCATCAAAATAAGGATCTTGATTATAATCAACACCATTAACCGCATTCAAGCCATCAACTATATTAGCACAATTGTACCTATGTAGAGTCTTATTGCCAAAAATGAGATGTTACTAACAACTGAATACAATGATACCGTCGATAATGGCAGAAAAGCGAATTTACCCATATCTTCTAAATTCAACTGAGATGTATTCTTTCAAGAATACTCCAAATCAGATTCCAACGGTATAGAATCCAACTCCAAATCCACCCGAGTTCTTGAAATATGCTGATTGCTCAAAAATTATGTATAACATTGCAAAAATAAATGGGACTTTCCATGTCCCTTTAACAAAACACGGGATCCTTTACTAATTTTTAGAGCTCTACCCTCAACAGTATACATGTACCCTTTTGATTAAGAGTATTTAAGGAGATAAAATTTCTCTTCAGATAGCTAGTATACCTGTACGCTTTCTCATCAAGTATTCTAACCATCCCATCAAACATCTTTATTCTAATCCGACCAATATTAGCTATCCGACAAAATGTATTATTACCAGTCATTAAAACACTTTTTGAAACTTCTTTATATGTTGAAAAACAAAATCTGAATGGGAAACATATGAAAAGTGGTAGTTGTATCAAGAATCCAAGTCTCGTCAAGTTTAGAGTTGTAGTTAGACATAAATAAAAGCTCTCCATCACTGTTAGAATTTTCTACAATACTTGTTTTCGCTGACGTTTCTGATTATTGATTTGTAGTCAATTTTACTTTTATTCCGCTATCTATAAAAATCGTTTATCAAGTGCTCATTTATCTTGTAATAATTACAAATTTTGAAGTTAGATTTTGACTTGCCCCTTGTACGACCACCATCCATAATAAGGCTATCTCCATGAACTCCAGATGCAGCAAGATGCTTCAGCTTCTCCTTTGAATATAGAGCATCATATACTTTTTCGATAGTGAGAGTATCACAACTATATAAAATTATGCTTTTAAAAGACATGTATTAGCGGGCATTGAACACAATAAAATTAATCCCAAATCTTATACTAGTTTGTTGAAAAAGAAGATATCAGATTCCTCTGATACCAATTTGTTGAAAAAAATACGAGATTATAGGCACAATATGAAATAAAGATTACAAAATACAAGAACAATGTAATTTGCAGATAATAGAGATTTTATTGTAATATAGAGAAATAATACAAATATTTTGTATTTTTGATTTGTCTAACTTAATCTAAAATACAATGAAGAGCTAAATATATATAGAAAATGTCCAAAATCTTAAAAGTAGAGTTATAGATGAAATAGAATATAGTTAAAAATGCAAAATAAAACTGGACCCGGACAAGCCCACCGCTGAAGCGCCGATGAGCATCAATCGAGCAACAGCTCCGTCGCTTGAGTGCCAGGCGAGCACAAAGTCTTTGTTGAAAATATTAATGATGCCGCTCGAGCGACAAGCTACCGACCAGCTAGCGAAATAGTGAAGACTTTTCTCCCTTGTCCATATCTTGATATTTTCAAGTCCAACATAAATTCTAACTCCCAATTGGGCTGTCAAATAGAATTTCAACTAGAATTCACCAAATAGTCTTCAAATAGGATTCCAAAAACATTCCAAATAGAATTCCTTTTAATGTACATTTTAATTAGAATTCTTAATTATCTTCAATAATTTATTCGGGTCACATCCAATTTCTAACACGATTAACAGTGTTTTGTGACATTTTTGTGAGGAGAGAAAGATGAGAAATTCGTATGATTTCACATTTGTATTGAACTTCTGGAAGTCGATTTGATTATAGTACTAGAGCTATGTCTACCGAGGTAGATGCTCAAAGTGTGAGTAAATTTTAGAGCATATAAACATCCGGACCCAGTTAGTGGGTTAGAATTCTTTGTATTCAATCTTTTATTTTATGCAAGTTCTTTCAAGTTTTTAGTGTGATCGAGATTCACAAGTGGTAACAGAGCTAGGAATCCCTAATTTTAATATAGTTTCTAGGTTAAAATCGAAAGCCTAGTTCTTCTTTTTGAAAATCACTAATCTGTTTTCAATTTGAAAAATATGGGTGCAAACAAATTTGTTTCCAACTCTACGTGGCTTAATGTATCTTCGATTCAACTTTGGTTGGGTTTTTCAAATGATTCTTGGTGACTCTTTCCATCTTTAAATGAATCTTGGTAACTCATTCTGTTTTAAATGATTCTTGGTGACTTGTTTTGGTTTCAAATCATTCATGGTAACTCGTTCATGTTAGTGAAGATTCTTGGTGATTTGCTAGTATTTCTGGTGATTACTAGAGATTCGCTCCTGATTTTTTCTAGAGTAATGCTATTCATAGTTAGAGACCATAGTAGTCATTTTATGTGACCGCTTATTATTTGAGACATTAGCTTATTATTTAAGACAACATAATTAAAAGAAATTAATGTCTCAAATAACAAGTCGCCACATATGATAATTACTGCAGTAGCTGATTATGAATATCATTACTCTTTTTCCTATATGCAATACTGAAACTTGGGGTTTCAAGTTGTTAACTTCTCATCCTTCTTGTTCTAAACTATTTTGGTTTTTGAAGTTATTAAGGTAATAGACTCCTCCGCATGTTTACCTTTGTCCAAGATCTCCTATGAGGGTCTAAATTTTGAGGGAACATCGGGTTGAACCTTGATGTTTTCTATTGATACTTGAAATTGTGTTTAACATTAAATAGGTTCTGTTTATTATTATTTTTCTTTTTTTGTAAATTGTACAGTATTCAGCTTATCAACTGCTTAAGCCAAACTATCACCGTGTCTATTATTCTTGTACTAAATTTGTGACCATATCTGTAAAATAACTTCTTCACAAAAAAATGAGGTAGATTTGTGGAATGATACTTAAGACTTTAGTATCTAGTGCCAAAAGATGAAAACTCTATTATTACAACAAATATGTGCTGCTGTCCTGGATGAATCTTGGGTTGCAGAAACTAGTGCGTTAAGGATAAAGGAATGTGACAAAATTGTTTGGCGTTCAAATTTTCTTCATTTGTTAGATAGTTAAATTAGGAAAGTAGGTGAAACTAGTGCTGATATAATGTGGAATAAATTAGAAAATCTCTATCTAACCAAGACTACGTCAAATAAATGTTATATCTTAAGAATTTTCTATAATTTTAGATTTGATACATCATCAAATTTGGAAGAAAACATCGATAAGTTCAATAAATTGATTCAGATTATCAACATGTTACGCTCCTTAATTCTCTAGTAGATAGATACAAAGAACTTAGAAATTCTTTAGAATATGGAAGAGATGAACTAAATGTAGATATAGTTATTTCAATTTTAAGAAATAAAGAACTGAGTTAAAAGTGGACCTTGAAGAAAATAAGGCTTGTGAGAAATAGGTTGTGAAAGAAAAATCAACTAATAAGAATTTTAACTCATTTAACTTTAATTCTTATACGAAAGGAAAATGTTCATCAAATAAGAACAAAGACAAAAATAAGGTGAAGGAAAATACAAAGGGAAATTTAAACATGCTATTATTGTGGAAACGACATTTAATTAAGATTGTTTCAAAAAAATAGCTAATGTGAGAGAGAAAAAAAAAAAACTAGATGGACCTACAGCTGTAGCTTGTAACAATAATGATGAAATGAATTGGGTGGTCTTAGTGGCCTCGACTAGAAGAAGAAACTCTAAATGAGTACTTCATTTTGGTTGCACCTTTCATATATATCATGTTAGAGAGTGGTTCCCGATATAGCATATGTAAATGGTGGGCAAGTATGAAAGGGAAATGACATATCACCACCAAAATTTCTGAAGCCTTGACCAAAACCCACATTTCAGCCCCACTCACTGCAAACTTACCACAGATTGGCATCAAACTGAATGATGCAAATTATGGCTTATGGTCCCACGTTATGGAAATGTATATTTTCGAAAAAGATAAACTGGGTTACCTTAATGAGATGATCCTCAATCTCTACGGATCGATCCATCATTCCGAAAGTGGCGAACAAAGAATGCCATTGTCAAGGGATGAATTATCAATTCATTGGACCCTGCCCTCATAGGCAATTTCATTCGATTTTCCACTGCTAAGGAAATCTGGGATGTGATTGCCTCTACTTATTTTGATGGGAATGATAAATCCCAAGTCTATGACCTTCGACGAAGGGTAACACAACTGAGACAAGCGGGCGGATCTGTGGAAAAATACTGAATCGAACTGTAGGGGTTGTAGCGCGAAATCGGCTTTCGTCGCCCAAATCTAACGAAGTGCACCGCTGACATCCACCACTTTAATAATCTGACCCAAGAAGATAGACTTTATACCTTCCTTGATGGGCTCGACAACCGCCTAGACAGTATTCAGAGTAGAGTTTACAGCTGGAGTCGTTTCCTATAGTTGAGCAGGCATATGCGTACGTTCGTCGAAAGGCATTGCGCCAAGGTCATGACACCTATAGATTCTGGCGGTCCTCCCGGAGCGGTTCTGGCTACCAAAGGCTTGAAGAGTGGACCGACTAGTGGAATGAATTCTTCAAACTGAGGCTCAAAAGTGGGTCAAATAAATCAAAGGGAGTGGATGAAGAAATTAAATGCTCATACTGTGGTAATAACAAGCATACACGAGGGAACTGTTTTAAACTTAATGGATATCCTGATTGGTGGCATGAGTTGCAAGAAAAAAGGAACAAAAATGGGATTAGGCGAATAGGAAAGGCAGCTGTGGCAATAGTCGACTCTCAGAGCTTGTTTGGTAGGGATTTTTTGGGGGAAGAATTGATTTTGAATAGTGATATGATGTGAAATGTGTGGTCGAAAAAGAAGATAAGATTATTGATGTGATGGAAAATATTATTGTATTGAAGAATGTGTGGTTGAAAATGAGAATTGATTTACTGTAGAATTGGAGAATCCGTACCAAACGGGGCTAAATGCCAATTAATGGGGGGCAAACCGGGGTTTAAACTTAATGGATATCCTGATTGGTGGCATGAGTTGCAAGAAAAAGGGAACAAAAATGGGATTAGGCGAATAGGGAAGGCAGCTGTGGCAATAGCCGACTCTCAATTATCTTTGATTCCTCAAAATGGTTCTTTCAGGATACGGATCCCTCATCAGAACTAGGTAATTTTGGTTCAGTTTGTGTGTCACGAATAATAATTTCTGTTCACTTGACTCCGGGGCAACTGACCATATGACATATGTTGAAAGAGATTTTATCAGAGGTCCTTACCTCGACGCACCAGTGTTGCAAATGATAACATAGTTATTTCCCCAATCACTAGAGCTGGCTCTGTATCTTTGTCTCCTTCCCTACAGTTATCTCATATTTTACCTGTTCCATCACTTTCGTATAAATTATTATCCATAAGTCAAGTGACTACTGAATTAAATTGTATGGTGCTCATTTATCCAAACTTTTGTCTTCTTCAGGATATTCTCACCAAGGAGATACTTGGGCGTGGTACTAAGAGAGTGTTGTTATACTACTTGGACTATTTCAGTGTGGGCCACACTCATCAAGTTCAGAGAAATGGGAAGGAACGACGGATTTGGCTGTGGCATTATTGTCTTGGACATCCATCGTTAGGTTATTTAAAGCATTTATTACCTAGCCTTTTTTCGAATAAGGAAGTTTCTGATTTTAAATGTAATACTTGCATTTTAGCAAAAAGTCAATGTACGTCTTATTTGTCAAGCATGGATAAAAGCAGTATTCATTTTTCTTTAGTACATTCTGATGTATGGGGACCCTCACCGATTGCTACAATGTTTGGGGTTCGTTGGTTTGTTATCTTTATTGATGACTGCACTCGCATGACTTGGCTCTATCTATTAAGAAATAAAGACAAAGTGTTCAAAGTATTTCAGTCATTCCATGCCATGATCCAGACTCAGTTCTCTTCCAAACTCAGAGTTCTTCGCTTCGATAATGGTGGTGAATTTATTAACCAACACTTCCGTACCTACTTTGAACAACATGGCCTAATTGATAAGACATCTTGCCCTCAGACTTCTAAAAAAAAAAGGGCATTGCTAAATGAAAAAAATGGACACATTCTTGAAACAGTAAGCACTCTCCTTCATAGAGCCTATGTTCCAAACTGCTATTGGTCTGATGCAGTGTCCACAACCATATACTTACTCAACCGGCTGCCCTCTAAAGTCTTAAACTTTAAGACTCCACTTCAAGTCCTATCATCCCATGTTGGTTTACCAACAACCCTCATGCTCCCTCCTCGAGTATTTGGTTGTGTGGCCTATGTACATCTTCACAAAAATCAACGGATAAAACTTGATCCATGTGCTCTTCGATGTCTCTTCGTGGGATATGCTACACATCAAAAGGGCTATCAATGCTATGATCCATCTTCCAAGCGGACATATGTGACTATGGATGTTACCTTCTCGGACTTTGAAACATTTTTTTCTCCAACACCGAGTTCTCCTCTTCAAGGAAGACAAGGGATGAAGAGTTAAATTGGTTGAAGTTTGAGTAGTCAAGTAATATCGAGACAGAGACAACTCCAACAAATACCGACTCAGAGAATGATACGGCTCAAGAACCAGAACCAACTGTAGAAACTGAACCAGAACCCTCTTCTTCAATATCTGTAGACCCATCTCTTAAGAATATCTCTAAGGTAAGCACTCTCTCACATATAAGCAATTTAGATATTCCTGGTGGCTACACTTTACCTTTCAGGCATAATCAAGGCAAATCGTCAAATATATACTCTCTAGACATTGAAAAACGAAGATCAAGGTATCCAATTACCAACTACGTATCCACCATGAAGTTATCTAAACCGTTGAGAGCCTTTGTACACGTTCTTTCTTCTAATCATGTTCCGACGGGAATTCAGGAAGCATTATCAGACTCCAAATGGACTTGGCCAATAAAAGATGAGATGGAGGCACTAGTAAAGAATAACACGTGGATACTAATTCCATTACCTGAAGGAAAGAAGACAGTAGGATGTAGATGGGTGTTTTCCTTCAAACACAAGGCAGATGGATCTATTGAACGGTACAAAGTGAGGCTAATCGCAAAAGGGTATACACAAACATATGGNGGCCAATAAAAGATGAGATGGAGGCACTAGTAAAGAATAACACGTGGATACTAATTCCATTACCTGAAGGAAAGAAGACAGTAGGATGTAGATGGGTGTTTTCCTTCAAACACAAGGCAGATGGATCTATTGAACGGTACAAAGTGAGGCTAATCGCAAAAGGGTATACACAAACATATGGGGTAGACTAACAAGAGATGTTTTCACCAATTGCTAAACTAAACACTGTTAGAATACTATTGTCCCTCGTAGCTAATCTTGATTGGCTATTACATCAACTTGATATGAAGAATGCATTTCTCCATGGCGACCTCGAAAACGGAGTCTATATGGATCACCCTCTGAGGTATACAGGGCCTTCACAGAATGTTGTGTGTAAATTGCGGCTAGCACTTTATGGCTTGAAGCAGTCACCTCAAGCATGGTTTTGGACGATTTAGTGTGGCAATGAAGAAATATGGGTTCAAGCAAAGTGACTCAGACCATACACTCTTTCTGAAACATAACAGAGGAAAAGTAATTACGTTGATATTCTATGTGGATGACATGATTATCAC
>CAIGRT010199504.1:0-12435 GCA_903798405.1 Fraxinus platypoda | reverse complement strand
CCGAACCGGACCATGCCCACTCCTAATGAAGGTTCTATTAATCTATTAACGCTTTATTTTGTACGAATTGATTCTGCAATTTATGTTGGTTATTAATATCTGCAATGTGTAGTAGTATTGGCAGTGGTCAGTTTTCCGTCAGATTGTTCCATGATAGATCCAACAACTGGAGGGACTCGAAAAGAAGCTGGGACGAGTTGAACCAGTAATCTGATTTCTTCAAAATAAGTAAAATTAATTTTATTGATGGGTTGAAATTGTTTTTAATAATGAATAATTTAAGACGCTAAAAACAAAATATGAATAACTGTCATTTTACTTCATAATCATTTTTTTAAATCAAGTACCTAAAAAACCTGTACTTACTTGAAAAGCAGAAGTTCCAACTATAAAAACAATCTCAAATCAAGCATAAAACTTACATTAATTCTCGATTTGATTTGGTTTAGTTCTATTTGGAACTGAACTCCAGCACATCCATGATGATAAATGTAACTATAAAACTGTTAATAGAAGTGGAAATGAAGACAGATAAGGCAGTATTTTTCTTTCTTCTCCCTTCTTTTTTGAAGGTAAAAACCCTGCCACGAGTACAAAGCTAGAAATTATAATCTAGTTCTACAGCAGAACCATAAAGAGATTAAAAACAATCTCCATTTCGTGTGAAGAGCGGAATAAGATACAATGACGAGAATAAAGGCACTGAATTTGTCTATTCACGCATCTTCTCTATTCACAAGCTAATTTGGTGTCAAAGCTGCTCAAGCAGATGGCAAAAGCCTGAAAAGCAGATAGGGGATATCGGTAATCCATCGTGAACATATCTTTACCGACCTTGCCAAATTGGAGGATGATTTTGTCGTGGTCAGATTGGGTTGGCTGAGAAGACGGTGCATTAGTGGCAGCAGCCGGTGGTTGTGTGGAGGCGATCAACTGAAAGTTCTTGACCGATGCAACTGTCACCCGTCCTCTGAAATTGAGGCACCAGCATTGTAATTGTTCGTGCCATCTTGGTGCCTTGTTCTTGAGAATCAAGGGTTTTCCTTTACCTTTGTCCTCCTCATTGCACACGCCAGCAATATCAGAAAACCGTGAGCTACTGAACTCGGTCGAGTGCTCAAAAGATTTCGAGAAAGAAATGCTCCGAAACGAGTCCTCAAGGGACCTCGGCATGAGTTCAGGTTGTGCGGGGACCACGCCTCCGGGATCAAGTGCTGAGGCGGGTATTGAGTGCATGATGCAGTTCATCCTACGAGGTCCCCGTGTCCCAAGCACGTTTAGTTCGTACATGATTTGGGCTATGGTGTAGGTACCGGTAGGTACTCTGGGAGACACTTTCTTGGAGTTGAATCTACGACTAGTTTTCCCAGGTGGAGGGACATGTGAACAAGAATGAGGCTGTGTATCATACACTAAAAATTTCGTGCCGAGAAAATTTGATCTGCAACAAGCAGTAATATTTAGTATTGAGGAAAGCTAAATTATTATTATTCAAGACCAATACTACAAAAGGATAAACAAAAGTAAAAGCACCAGTCTCCTGAATAAAGCATAAACTGAACATATATACAATCAAGACCTTGAAGTAAAAGCACGCCGATAAGGACCACAAGGTGTCCCTAGTCAGCTATACCCTATTTTTCTAGGATGAAGTTGAAATTTGAAACGGTAAGCCAAGTTTCGCGCCAAGTACTTGGGGCCTTGGGGGCGATAGAAAAGATCACATCTTAAGGCTCCAGGATACATAAGCCTATGTTTGGCCCCCATTTTTTCAAAAACTCATTTTTACAAAACTCATTTTCAACCACACATTCTCCCATAATTAATATTACACGTAAATCAAAAACTCTTCCTTATTTTTTAACTACACATTCTCCAAAAAAATCACTATTCACATTTTCTTTCAAAAATGGGGCTCAAACAGGGTTTAAATATAAAAGTGCAGATTTTACTGAATCCATACATTTTTTGCACATTAAAAACCAATAATAAAAACGATAACCCTATTAACTGAATTTTGAGAGTACACAGGCAACAATTAATAAAGATAATTCATTTCATTCGCTTGTGCACTTCTAAGAAAACTTCTATGTATCTTGCCCTTGGCCTTAAATAATGTACCATTGAGTTGTTTGCTACATTATTTAATATTAACTTCCAAAAAAACAATATAATAACCAATTTTAGTAAAGTTGCTTCAATATGAATTTCCATCCACCTTTAGCACATGGCAAAGGAAGTATGATAATTTCCATTGTCTTGTGCATTCTAATGTTACTCTTATGCCTCCCTTTTGCTCTTTTGCTTGGTTCTTTATTTAATAGATCTTTTGTTCCTCTTAATGTTACATTAATTGATTATTTGTAACTGATTTATGTTTCTTCATGCCAGAAGATACATATCCCAGAAAGCATTCAATATGAATTTTTTTAAACACAATTTTTTAATTTTATTTTTACATTTGAATGATTTCCTAGTTTTATCCTATTGTATGCATTCTCAAAAGAACTTAATCACCAACAAAACTATACAACGCTATTCAACATGGGAGGAACAATCATTATTTTTCCGAATTAGATATCCACATAAATTATTGTAATAACTCATAAGAAATTCCTATAAGTAGAATATCAAATATAAACTCCAGTATGTATCCCCATTAGAAACTTGTTTCTCCAGTAAATATTCTCAAGACATACAATAGAATTCCCACAAGAAAAATTTATCTAACAAGGGAGAAAGATAGATATATAACATATTAAAAACAAAAATTATATTCAATGTTACCTTAGTTTTCCAATATATGTGCTGCTTGATCTAGAAATATTATCTGCACCCATTGAGATAACATATTCTGTACAAGTAGTTCGTCGAGTTCTTTTTGCAGAGAGAAGAAATTTTCCATTTTCTACTAGCAAAGCTGATAAAAATAAATTGCAACTAACATGAGAACAGGAACAAAAGGGCACAGGTGAAGGGAGTGCAAACACTAAAAAGGTACAGTTCATGATATTATTTTTCTTCGCAACCTTCTATGCAATCATATAAACCAGTAACATGATAACAATTGGCAATGCAATTAGACCACATAATATGCTGATATGGAAAACTACTACTTTGTCAACAGCATACGAATCTCAAAATGAAAGATTTACGATCATGTTTCAACATATTTGTTTTATGCTTCTAACCGCAGAACTGCTCTGTACTAAATTCAAAGCTCTTGAAGAGATGATATTCTTGCTAACTTTACTCAATAACTGTCAAGTGGATATCAAGTAGGGGAGTTTCCATAAAAAACAATTATAGCACATTTGTGATATCATCATTATAGAGTTGAAAATTCTCCAGATTAAATAATCTATTTAGAAAAATTGCTCTTCACATTACTTATGTCTTGCTTTGCAAGACTAATTGGATAGCCATTCTGTGGGCCATTTTGTGCCTCTAAAGTGCGTAAAATTTATTTCCTACTTGTTTGTATATGAATATATGATGTTAGATTGTAAAATGAATTGGGAGACCAACCTAACCTCGCTTTCTCAGTTTGTAACATAATATCATCTACCTTTTGTAGTCAAACAAATAATTCTTTTTGAAAAAAAGAAGTCATGCGTGTCTATGGAAGCACCTTCCAACATGGCGCAAAATACATATACTTGTAATTTATCAAATAGCAAGTGTTCATGCTATTATAAAGATCTTCTTCGATACAAAGGATAGATTGACTATGCAGTACCATTTAAACACCCAATACTACTAATACATAATTAGCTTCGGAAGGTCTAGACAATACATACCAGGACTCAGACACAAGAAAAGATGGTACGTCAAATTATATTTGTCCCTCTTGATGAAGCATTGGATGGTTCCATCATGAGGCCCCGGCTACGAAGGAAAATAAGCATGATTCAGTATTTGTTTTCATAGAACCAGTCAGAAAATGCATATACTTGTAAAACACAGGTAACTAAACAACATTAAAAGAGGCAAAAATGTTATTAAAAACTTTTGCACAATATCAGAGCAGGACAAGGGGTGCAAAGTCACCTGCTTTAAAGAAACTGGAAAAGTAAGCTTCCCACAGATTTCTGGACCCATGACAATTTCCTTGCACATGCTCCTCCATGACCTGCAAACAGCCGCACAAGCAACCACATGCTTCCTAGCAGGCCATGTGCTCTCACTCTCTTCTAACCTTTTAATCACATCGTAAAGTAGCTCTGGTGGGAGATTAGCCCAATGACTGTTCTGAATTACCACAGGTTTGTTATTTAAATCATGAAATGAACCATAAGATTTTCCCCTATGATGACCAGGCAGCCTTACATCAAAACTACGCCGGGATAAGCTCCCAAAACTATCTCGTATATCCCGAGCTATGCTGCGGAACGACATCTAACCTCAAACTGGTAAACCGGAATGGAGATGTCTAAACTAATATCAGTCACTTTTCCGAACCTTGGCAGTATTTCAAAAGTCTGTTTCCCAATAAATTAAATCCCCACTTACATCTATTTTTGTCTGCAAATGAGCAAAAGGAAATAATTTTCAGAAACAAAAATATATAGCCAAGAAGAAAAGAAAAAAGGGGTACGTAAGAAAAGGCATTTATAGATAGAAAAAAGGAGAAAAACAGAAAAAGAAAAGGAGCAATTAGAAAAAGACAGCTTCACATGGACAATAAAGTAGATTCAATCACATAACTTTTGTTGGATACAGCTTATCTTTAAGTTCTTAAAGTGAACTTAGTTTACATATTTCCACTTGCCCCAATCAAAAGTCAACTTTATGCAGAATTATATCGAAACATTAATAAAATTTGCCTGGTCTCTATGGAAATATATCTACCCATGTATTAATATAGACTCAAAGGAATTTGTTAGCGGTTAGCCACATAACTACAATACTGATTTGCAAGATTGGTACTAAGCAACTAGAAATATAAAGCTAAATCATAGAGATAAGGAAATAATCTTTGGAGCTTCAGATGTAACTCTGAAACTTATATTTTGGACCCAAAAATAAATTAAAGAAAATTAAAAAATCATTCTTATTAAAAAAACAAAATAATTAAAAAAAAAAAACTTCAAGGGTATATAACCAAGAAAAAAGTAGCTAAACTGCTAAAAGGGCTGTAAGCAAATCCAAGCTTCATAGCTTCTTCGGAGATCTGCAAAAACCATAGAAATTATAAATATTTTTTTTGAATTAAAAGCTCAGAAATCCAAAAGGAACAAATTTCACAATACTTTACCCTTTCGAAAATCATCAAAATTAACAAAAAACAACTCTTTAACACCCTCAAAATAAAACTAAACTGTGACAGAGAAGGAAAAATAAATGCATAGATAAATGAGAAAGACCCAGAAAACCCAAACTCAATTGAATCCACACAATATTCAACTCTTCGAAAACCAGCAGTGTTAAAATTCAAAAAGATAATCAAATGTGAACAGATATTTGAAACATTTAGGTACCTATATAACCAAAAATTTGAAGGTTCAGAAAAGCAGATCGAGATCCATACCTCAGGAATACAAATTCTTGAAAAAACCCAAAAATTCAGTCAATTTTTACAAACCCACCAACCGAAAGAGACTCATCCGCATTATAAGCTCGGATTTGAATCTGATTCAAGAAAGGGTTAGAGAGAAGACGAAGAAGAAGGGAGTATAAGAATAAAGTAAGAAATAAATTTTAAACAAGATAAAGTTCATTTTTGGTTACTTTTTCATTTTTTATTTTTCATGAAGGTCACCTTGTTTATCGATTATTTCAAATTGGTCATTTAATTTTAATTTGATTACGTAATCTTATATTTTTATTTTTATTTTACTTTTATGACTAAACTCAGTTCTATTTCAATCGACATAAAATTTGACAATGTAGACTTGATGTAATTTGTCTATCTAGTGAAACTTTTGATAAGAATCTATCTAGCAAGTATATAAGCCCTTGTTTGATGATCATTGTTTTATAAAAATTGAGTTTTGAATAGTAATTTTTTGGAAAATTGGTGGTTAGAAAGTAAAAAAAAAATTTCAGTGTAAGTGACTAAGTGCAAAATATTTTATTATGTAAATGTATAGTTGAAAAACAGTATGATAATTAAAGAATTCTAAAATAATGATCGTCGAACAGGAACTACATGTCATTTGTCACCATGCAGAGAAGACTCAAGACTTTTAATTTCCTTTTTATAAAAATGAAATTTGTAACTTCAAGCCCTAAAATAATTGTACTTCCAAAAGACAAATCACGAAGTCTTCGTCAATTTTGGTAACAATTTAGAGATAGGACAAGAATATATGTTTAATGATTAAATTTAAATAAATTACAGTTGAATGACTAACATGAATTTGACCATATAANAATTTTGGTAACAATTTAGAGATAGGACAAGAATATATGTTTAATGATTAAATTTAAATAAATTACAGTTGAATGACTAACATGAATTTGACCATATAAATTGAGTGACCACTATTGAAAATTTTGCCAACGACTACGATTAAGGGTCTGTTTGGCTAGACTGAAAAATGGAAGGTAAAATAATTTTTAGTTCTTTAATTGGAAAGAATATTTCAGAGCTTAGAAAAGTGGAAAGTAATCTTGTAAAGTATTTTTGTTTCTTTATTTGGAAAGAATATTTCAGAGCTGAGAAAAGTGGAAAGTAAATCTTAGAATAGTTAAGCTAAATTATTTTTGGCTCTATTATTGGAAATAATTTATGAGAGTTGTGCAAAGTAAATTATTCCATTTTTCAATTTAAATCAGCACGTGACAAATTAGACCACATGTCAATTTAAGAACAAAAATAAAGTAAATTGGGGAGATTTTTAGCCCAAGCCACTTTTTTTTTTTTTGCTAAAATACATTTTAAAATAATGTTTTGTTGAAGAATGTATGGCTAAAAAGTAAAGAAAAGTTTTAAATTTGCGTATAAAATTATTTTATAAAAGAATATGCAGTTGAAAATAAGTTTTGAAAAAATGGGGATCAAACATAGGCTTATTTAGCCACTGTTTGATCCACGTTCTTATTCATTTTTTCAAAACTCATTTTTCAACCACGCGTTTTTCAACAAAATAATATTACACGTACATCCAAAATTTTTCCTTATTTTTAACCACGTATTTTCTGTCACATCACATCATAAAATACATTCTTTTCTAAAAAAAAAATATGCATCAAACACCATCTTAATACTCTCAAAGAATAAAGCAAATTTGTATTTCTCATTTTACCTTTCACCTTATATGGTTTTTAATTCTTATTACATTATGTCCTTATTTGGTAGAAATTAAAATTAAAATTTTAATTTAAATCAAAATTAACAATTAATTTTAACCACATATTTCATGAGATCCACAATTTTTCAATCACACATTTCATCAATATCAAAATCCACTAAAATTTAAAAATTTTATTTTATTCTCCACCAAATAGGAGCTATATTTAAATTCTTGTTTCTTTCTTCTTAATTAATTTGAATTTTAATATTTAAAATTCTTTAATTTTCATACTCATTTTCAACCACATATTTACACAATAAAATATTTTGCATGTAAATTTAAAACTTTTTTTCTATTTTTTAACCACACATTCTTAAAAAAACCATTATTCAAAACTCTATTTTTCAAACTAATAACCATCAAACGGGGACGAAATGTACTTTCCTTTCTTCCTTCTTATTTATAACATTTATGCTTTTATAATTTTGAATTATACGACACCACTAGCTTTAGAAATACTATTATAAAAAGTCAATATAATATTTTAAAAATATGACATATGATTTATTTCATAAAAAATATATATATTTTGCAAATACGATTGATAATTAATTAATAAACAAAATTTATCTTTTAGAATAATTTAATAAAGCTAATTAAAAATTCATTAACTATTTATATTATTGTCAGAAAAATGCTTATTTTAAATCATCATTTACAATTTTTTCTACTCATCAGTGAGGTGGCGATATATTGAATTAAAACTATCAAAATCTCTTCACTACTTAAACAATTGTGCTTATGTAATACATGTTAACGCAAAAAGAAATTTTGATTAGAATAATCATTATTGTCATAGCACTACAAAATCCAATAAAGTTGGCTGCATAGTTAATCGACATTGATCATCTTCAATCAACAGAATGTTGCTCAAACTAGCTGAATTGATTGGTCTAACCAACCAGTATCTTTGCAAATCCTTGACAAGTTTCTTTCAATACATGGAGAATGACAACTTTGAACCAAGGACCTCATGTTAGCAAGACTCGTGTTTTCCCACTAGAATCCTCCATTATTTGATACAATTGCAGTCTCCAAATATATATATAACAACTACCTCACTGCTCATGAAGACCGTAACAAAGTCATTCAAGCAGCAAATAATCAAAATGATAGTTTCAATACTCTTATGTTTTCAATTCTCAAATATTTTATTGGAACTCCAGCTCTCTTCAAGATCAAACTTCGGAGATCTTACCAGATTTCCGTTGAAGGATTCTTTATTAAAGTTTGTCCATTAGCTTTGATTGTCAGTAGTGTTGACATGAATAACTTTTGAAGTGGCAAACATAATTGAAGTAGTGTTTCTCTTGATATTTGAACCCAATATTTTTTGTATTCATTTAAATAGTTGGGTCCATGTAGTTATTTTGGTCTGGCAGTGAAGCCAAGTGAGCATGGGTGGTCCCATTGTAGGTTGAATTGGATTCAGTCTATCCTTTAGCATTTCATCTACTGTGGTATGACATTGTAATTTCAAATTAATCAATTATGCCTTTAATGTCGTATTGGTTTAAGAGATCAGATAAAAGTAGATTTGATAATTTTTCAAACACTTTTCATGATGAGAAAGAAATTGATCAAGATCATGCATCTGCATTTAAAATAATAGACACATTCAATTCTCATGAACTTCAAATAGCTCAAATTGAACAAAAACTTCTTAACTGAACAAAAATGCTCCTTCCAAATTTCAAAAAGTTATGAATGATATTTTTTCAAAATTCCATTATCGTTTATATCGATGATGTTTTAATTTATTCAGAGAGGTTAGAACAATCTATCAAGCATGTCAATACATTCATGCATGTCATCAAACAAAATGGTTTAGCTGTCGCAGCTAAGAAAGTTGTTATTTGTGAAACATGCATAAGGTTCTTAGGACATCATATACATCTAGGAACATTTATTCCAATTCAAAGAAGTCTTGAATTTGCAGATAAATGTTCAGATCAAATTCAAGATAAAAATAGTCTACAACACTTTCTAGGCTATGTCAATTATGTTGTTAACTTTGTAAAAATTATAAGGCTATTATGTGCTCCACTTTTTCAAAGGCTACAAAAGCATCTCCTACTATGGAGTTACGAACACACTTTAACTATTCAAAATGTTAAAACAGCTGTCAAAAACATTTTTTGTCTCTCAATTATCGACCCTTTAGCATTCATTATCGTCGAGACAGACACATTTGACTTTTATCAATAATCTTATGCATTTCAAAATTTTAAAATGATTTAATTAATAAACAATTTATCTTGAAAATTGATTGCAAAGTTTTAAAATACGTTTTACAAAAAGATGTCAAAAATATTGTTTCAAAACAAATATTTACAAGATGACAAGCTATTTTGTCTTGTTTCGATTTCAAAATTATATATACGCAAGGCATATCAAATGCTCTTGCAGACGTCCTCACAAGAGAGTTCATACAGAAGAAATCTCATATTGAGTGAACGAGTGGTGAGAAATCAATGGCTTCTTCTTTTCAAAAGAAGAACGGGAAAAAGACTTCAATACCTCTATTGTCCATAGGTGACTATCTTCAAGGTTCAAAAGAACCAAGTTCATCTACTTGTCAAAAAACAACCCTTGCTTCAAAGACCTTTCAAAAATCTACTCAAAATAAAACTACCCCAGAAGAATCAAAACCCTCGAACTTCAAAAGGGCTGTAGTTGGATCCAGCAAACTACCAGAAATCAATCCATCTAAAGCTTTTCTTTTCTTTACAAGATCCATTCAATCACCCGTTTTTGAAATGGAAACTTCATGGGTGCACATATATTCATCTCTAGATGAGTGTTTCAAGATTTGTTTCCTTCTCAATTCCATTTCATGCCACGAAATATCAAAAAATCAAGAGTTTATTATGAGGCTATCCTTATCAAATCAGAATCAGCCATAATAACTCGTACTGTAAATCCTCAAAAACCCAATCAAATTGATTTTTCAAAAATTTCTATTCAAAATGTTTTGTCTTATGAAGATTGGGGACAGAATTCATGGGAAGAAAAAAAATGCTTTTTTCGAAAGACGAAACATTCGAATCTCACTTCAATTATTTTGACTATAAAGATGCCTGATTTTAAGTTTTCTATTTTAGACCAGTGACTCATTTCCGATTATTCTTTTTAACAAAACTTGTCCTTCAAACTTTTCAAAATGGTTTTAAATATGGTTCGAATATTTTGGATTTGATGAAATGATTTTACCCAATCATACTTATCAATGATTCGAACACTTCAAAACAGAGGTAAAACAATTTTTAAAACCTCAAGAAAATCTTTTGTTTCAGTTCGCCTTCAATCTTAAAGTCTCATGGATTTTGTGTTGAGACTTCAATGTGGTTCAAAGACTTGACTCTGAATTCAATGTAAAAAATGTTGTTCAGAGATTCAAAATCAAATTGTGGTCAAAATTTCATGAAACCAATTGTTGCCTTAAGGCTGTCAATTCATGGATCCAAGAACATAGAAATATCGGTGTTCCAAAAATTTCAAAAAAAGAACAAGAAAACCTCGCCAATTTTCTTGCTGAAAAATCAAGACTCTTAGCTATGTTAACTCAATGCAATACACCAGAAGAACTTGCAATCATATCAAGTAAAATTGCTTCTTTGGCTGAGTCATCTTCAAAGAAATCAAAATTGATTCAAGATAGTTCATCTCAAACAGACTCAGAGTCAGACTATGCCAGAATAATGAAGACAATTGCTATAGGATAGACATTGATGAACAATTGCTCAAGAAACTCAAAGACATTCAAAATGACTAGATAGACCTAGCTATTTGGATGAATACCAAAGATATGGGGTTCAAAGATCAAGAAATGCACTACAATTATATTTGTCACCTCAAAAGTTATTCCTGCCAGCACTACCGACAATCAAAGTCAATGAACAAACTTTAATAAATAATCTTTCAGCTTTATTAAAGAAGCTTCTGAAAAGATGTTTCCATTATTTCAAAAGACAACGGGAAGACAAAACAAGCGGTGGACCCTTCAAGAATTGTTTAAGATTCCTCAAATGAAATTCAAAGAAAATTTCAAGTCCGAAATCAAGTATATAAGGAGATCAAGGCTCAAGACTCCTTCAAGAGCTTATAGCGGGAGATAAACTTCTTCAAAAAAAATTAGATTTCCTTGTATTCTAAGGTTTTCTTTACTTCAAGATTGTTGTATTCAAAACATTCAAAAGAATTGTACTTTCGATATTTCTTCAATAAAATCATATTTTCATCAAAACTTGTTTGATTTCAATTATCATTATCATTCTTTGAACTCTCCCCGTCCCCTGGGTTCAGATTCAGAATTGACTTCAATTCTGGTTAATTGAGAACACATAGACTAAGAATACCATTGGTATAATTGTTCTGAAATTGAATATTTTTTATATCTTCGACAGTAGTGCCAGATTCTTCTTGTTTATCATTAGAGGATTGTTTGATATGAGATGCAATAATTCTTAGCTTCCATGGGAAACAATTATTTCGTGCATCGGAGGATGTTTTGATTGAAAGCTTTGACCGAATGGAGTCTTCCATGTTTTCTTATTAACAAAGGTATTTTGAATAGATTTTTTTTTTTTTTTTTTGAAGTCTTCTTACCAAGAACAATATTTTTGACATTTTTTTTCGTAAAACATCTTTTGAAACATTACACAATCAATTTTCAAGATAAATTCTTTATTAATTAAATCGTCTTGAAATTTTGAAATGCATCAAACTATTGATAAAATTTCTATTTTGACTGTTGAGTAATTCTTTTGAGGGCCGGTCCACGCTCCTGAATGAAATCTCACCATCTATTCTTGATTAGACTCTTTTCGAATATGCTTTAATACCCCCATCGTACCCTACGTCAGACGTGTCTGTCTCGACAATAATGGATGTCGATAATTGAGAGACAAGGAATGCTCTTGACAGCTGTTCTAACCATTGTTCTAAAAAACGTGAAAAAGCGCTGCTTAGGCGCGCCTAGGAGCGACGCGCGACCAAAACGCGTCGAATTCGAGAAATGCGGGAAAAACGCGTTTTCCAACTAAAAGGCGCGCCTAATGCGCGCCTAGGCACGCATTAGGCGCGCATTATCCCACCAATCGACTTTTTTTTTTTTTTTCAAATCTGTTTTTTTTTT
>CAIGRT010199497.1:0-18359 GCA_903798405.1 Fraxinus platypoda | reverse complement strand
GGAGGAGGCGAATAAACGGGTGGTGGTGGAGAGGGAGGTGGAGGTGATGGTGGGGGAGGAGAGTAGACAGGAGGGGGAGGTGGAGGAGGCGAATAAACGGGTGGTGGCGGAGAGGGAGGGGGAGGTGGCGAATAAACGGGTGGTGGTGGGGGAGGAGAGTAGACAGGAGGGGGAGGTGAAGGAGGTGGAGGAGGAGGAGAGTATACCGGTGGCGGAGGCGAAAGTGGTGGAACAGTAGGAATAAACCGGTGACACTTAAAAGCACCACAATGAATTCTCTTAGACAAGAATGTTTTACATTGAGCAGCAGACCTCTGTGCCGGCCTATTCGGCAAGCAATTCCGTTGATCATGAAACTCAGGCAGCGCCAAACACACCGGAGGCTCACCAGTAAAGAAGTTATAAGAGTACGTAAAATTCTCAAGCCTTGGCAATTGACATATGCTCCGTGGAATACTCCCCGAAAGCATATTATGAGCCACATTTAACTGCTCCAAACTCAACATTCCTCCAATACTTTCAGGCAATGGCCCCATCAACTGATTATAGCTCACATCTAACACTGTCAAATTCTTTAAAAGCCCAATTTCTGGTGGCAAACATGACCTCAACCCATTGTTCATCAGTATAATCTCATTCAAATTGCTCATGTTACCAAGACTTGCAGGAACACAACCATGGAACTTGTTGTTAGCCAATACAATCACAGATACCGGAGAATTGCCGAAATTATCAGGCAATTCAAAGGCAAATCTGTTGTGATTGATGAATATAGCGTCCAAGGGTTTGTCAAATAGTTCAGAAGGGACAGTTCCTTCAAACTCATTATAACGTATATCTAAATAGATTAACTTATGCAAACTTAGCACAACATAAGGAAATTTCCCAGCAAACCTGTTATTGCTCAAGTCCAATTCAAAGAGTATCTTCAAGTTTTTGAATTTCTTGGGCACCGTACCGCAAAACCTGTTGGAGTTGATATGGAAAACGCCCAGATCTGTGAGTAAGCCAAGTTCTTCCGGAAGATACCCAGCAATGTCACCATGGTTGAGATCAATGCTAGCAACTGTACGAATAGATGAGTTGTCTGGTGCGGGAGCACAGAATACTCCGGTATAGTTACAAACACCAGATCCGACCCAATTCGCAGTGAGATTTTGGGGATCTGAGAGAATGGCTTGTTTCAAAGCTTGTAAGGCAATGTATGCATTTCTCAGCCTTGGATTCTCAAAGACAAGTGAAGGGTCAACCGTCACTTTCTCTCCTCTATCACCGAACTCATCTCTGTAGTACAACAGCTGCCTTTGCTTGATGTAATGAGCTTCAGCATCAGTGAGACTGCTGACTGTGTTGTGGGTAACATGAGCATTAGCAACTCCTAGAGATGAAAAAAACAACAAAAATGCAAGAATCAATTGAAAATATACAATGCAAGAATTTTTTTCCTTCATCTCACATCAGACATCTGAAGCTCAAATTCTGTCTTTTTTTTTTTCTTTTTTTTGGGTTTCTATTCTTAAAAGCTTGATTTGAGAATGAGAAAGATAGAGAGAGATCTGAAAATGCGGATTTTGGGATGTTGGGAGATTTGGGTGGTGGTGAAGTGTGTGTGAGGAGAGAGGAAAAATGAAGAGGTGGGGTTGTGAAGTTGAATGAGAGAGATAAACACGAACAGCTAAATCACAGCTCAAAGCCCACCAGATTCCCTCTCTCTCGCTCTCCTAAATATGTCACTTTCTCTCTCTTCATAATAAGGATGGATGACTTTATTCTTTTGCATTAACATCCAACGGCCAACGCGTTTCCCAGCTATCCCTTTTGGTGGAATTAGCAACAAAAAGCTTTTTTGTTTACGGAACGTTGCAATTAACTTATAATAAAATTCCTTTGTAAATGACGCCATTTGATTTAAAAATAAGTGAGAACTGAACCAACATCGATGCAGCCAAACAAGGACTATTGACTAAGTCAGTGGTAGAAAAAAACTGTTGGTGGTGCAGTCGGTTGTCAATTTTCTTTTGCGCCAGAACTCTTACGGCAGAGTGTGGGGTATGTTTGTTTGTTATGTTATTGGGTGTGAAAAGTCTAATCAAAAGAAACCCTTTCGGACGAGTAACGTATGCGAAATTGTAGCATTTGTCCAAATTCTCCTCGCCAGCCGGCACGCACACTCGCTCTCTCTATTTTAGGCGTAAACATGGAGAAATTAAAAAAAAAAAAAACTAAATAATTATATTTTTAAATTAAAATCTAGTACTAATCGAATTGACTTT
This sequence comes from Fraxinus platypoda, assembly GCA_903798405.1. Classification (NCBI taxonomy): domain Eukaryota; kingdom Viridiplantae; phylum Streptophyta; class Magnoliopsida; order Lamiales; family Oleaceae; genus Fraxinus; species Fraxinus platypoda. The sequence goes on along the minus strand of CAIGRT010199497.1, from coordinate 16,086 downwards.
TTATTTATATTTTTGGTCAACTTAATTAATCTAAATCAGTATCTAATCGTGCTAAAGTCTACTTTAAATCGAGTCAAATTGAACGTTAACTAAAAAAAAGAATTTTCTCAGAAGAATTTTAGGTATTTTAATATAATTAATTAATTAAATAAATTTATTAACATAGTGAATTGAAGGTTTTATTCATGACGGTGACTAGGAAAACCCGGTCAAAGCCAAACGGAATTTTTAAAAGCTGTAATAATCCCAATTTACGGTTTTGTCTATTTCTTGTGTAATAAATTCCACAAACATTTATTAACATTTTGTTACTTAAATATAAATTCTAAACAATGTAAAAATTTCAAAATTTGTAAGATTTATAATCACAAGGACAAAAATGACATTTTATTTAATGAATGGGCTTATGGGCATGTGGTAGGTTAAAATGTTAAATAAATATCCTCATGATGCCTAACATAATTCAATTCGGATGAGGTAATCCAACTTTGATCCCACAAAGATAGACTTGATTTTCTTTTTGTTTGTCCCAAAAGTATAGGTCATTTTCTTGATGAATGTATAATTAATATCTTATTATTTTTTTAATATTTAATGTAGGGACGTGTTAGGAAAAATGTAAATAAATTTTATAATTTCAATATATATTGGCTTAGCCCCTGTTTGATGACCATTTTTTGAGATAAACATAGTTTCGAATAATGATTTTTTGGAGAATGTGTGGTTAAAAAGTAGGAAAAGGTTTAAGGTTTACTTGCAGTCTTAATATTTTATTTTGCAAATGTATGTTTGAAAATCAGAATGTCGGAAAAAAAAAAGAGTTTTAAAATAATGGTTGTCAAATGCGAGATATGTTTTCTTAATCAGTGTGAAATAGAAATCAGTCTACCTTTATGCAACGGAATGAGTAACAAATATCGTGTAATGTTATTATCCACATCATCATCATAATAATAGTAAATGATAAGTATGATAGTGATATGTGTATATATATCCCATATGCATTAGTTAGAGAAGGCCATGATAAAACCATGGCCCACATACTTTAAACTATGAAAGTAATGTTGTTTAAGTGTCATTAATTGATAGATCACTTATAAAAGTATAAAAGAAAAAGAAAAATAGTCACATTTTAAGATGTGCTATGTGACACCTAAACTAACATTATTCTTAAAATAAAGAAGAAAAAGAAAGAGATGTGTCGGCTCACTTTCAATCTTTTTGTTTATTTATTACTATTATGCAACTTTAAATCATTGTACAGTTAAATTTGTTGTATTTACCTATATAGCATATCCTAGCTATTATCTTATGTAACAATAAGGTCCAACAAAGTGAAGTTAACAAATATGCATATATTTGAACACAATTAATTATTTAGTCGCTGTTTCTTTTCCATTATTTTAAAATTCTTTTTTCTATGTACTTATTTTCAACAACATATTCAAACAAGCTTAAATATTCTACACGTAAACAAAAAAAAAAAAGTTCTTTACTTTTTAACCACGCATTCTTTAAAAATTCAGTATTCAAAATAATGTTTTTTTCAAAATTACCACGAAATAGGGAACTAATGGAAAAGAAAGAGTTGTTAGCTACATTCGGCTTACAATAGTCATTCCGATTGCCATTAGTAAGAACGCACAACTAGTGATAATCAAATGTGTAGCTATTTTTTAAGGTACTAATTGTAACTCGAAGCTAGTGACAATGGATGTTAATGATCAATTGTCAAACAAGCTCAAATTTCCTGCCCGGGAGAAATTTTTCTTCAAATTTTAATTGCTTTTTTTATCGTTGGAATAGTAAGTAGCATGACATTTTTGACTTCTCCCTCATATTGGTGGGACCCAGGCTGTCAAGTAACGGTCAAATAAACAATTTTTTTGTCCAAAAAATCGGCTCCAGGCAGGGGGCAAGAATATATACACTAGTGGATAAAATCACCTAAGCTACTCCTTCCCTATTCAATTATTTGAAGTTATTAATTGTTTTAAAACTTAGTAAAAAGATTCCATATTTAAATTTGGTGTTTGTACATGTATATGTATGGCATCTCAGACATATCATATCACTATGTAAGTCAATAATAACCACTAAGCCAGTGATTATGACAAATAAAAGTAGTAACTACCACACTATTTAATAAATCTACATTTAATGGCTATCTTAATAATAGTATATATGTAGTATATATCATTTCATTGATAGATAAATTTATGATGAGTCCCAAGATTGAAATTAAATTTGTTATTCATAAATGAATTGACGTGTCAGTCATCAGTATAACAACTATTTTGTCAAATAAATTTAAATTAAATAATAGATATATGAGAAATGATTTTCTAAACCATTGACAGGCACATCAATCCATTATTTTTTTAATAGAATTTTAAAAAAAATTGATGAAATATGAGGTTGAGAAGTTAATAGAAGTTATTAACCTATAAAATGTGTGATTAAAATTAATTATTGATTTTAACTTAATTTTTTATCGACTAAACCAAACAAGGACTAAAAACTTTATGGCTAATTTTGTTTTAATTTCTAATTTCTATTTTCTTAAAACGTTATTTATTTGAGCATATTTGACGAAGCTTTTATAAGATTATAAATTCTGAATCCAAAAAATGTTTTATAATAAGTGTGTTAAAGTAAATAAAAGTTGTGAGTCCTTCAATTTGTATAAATAAATATAGATTTTGACCAGCTTATAAGCAACTATATCAAACACGAACTTATTAAGTTTTTAATAAAATTATAGAAATTTAAAGTTATCATCTTCAAATTTCTTGCATGTTCGACAAATTAAGTTTATATTTGTTTATAAGTTAGTCAAACTCTATTTTTTATCAACATATTCCATATAACTTACAATTTTTATATATATGCTTTCTAACTTCACATTCATAAAAACTTACTGCTTGTAAGTACTTAAAAAGATTAGCTATACAGGCACAAATTCGTGGTGGTCCAAACCCTCCGCTACTATTGTCACCACCAACCTCCACCTTTTTCTCTCTTCATAGATAGAACGTGGAATTTAATTTCTTACAATCAACATTATTACAATAACAAATTCACGAACTTATAATCAAACTGCATTGCTAGCATTAAAAATTGTATAGGGGCACATTTGGCAAAATGTATATAATTATTGTTAGAAATTGGTTTAAAAAGAGAAGCAAAATGGTTGTATGAAACCATAAAGAGTGAAAAGTAACTTTCGTGTTAATTTTGGTCAAATATTCAGACTTGATCCGGTAGTTAAATTATGGAAATAAATAGGCTATTCTTCTCGTCGAATAGATCGTCGTGGTATATTTGGAATCTCAAAATCAATTTTGGATGAATGAGAAATTGTGGTCCACCGTTGGAGGAAAAATCGAGTTTTCTTCACCTAAGATTGTCGCTTGAGCGACAGCACAGCCCAAGCGAGTGACAAACTCTCTGCTTTTGGCGTTAGAGCGATACACGAGCAACAGGCGAATGACAACAAAGGTAGTGACCCTTGGCAAAGGTTGCTGAGTTTTGGGGCGTGTCTCTTCATTCACAACCTCTTATCCTCCATAAATAAGACTCTTTGGATGCCTTTAACCTATCCAAATCATATGCAATCATAGTATGACACAAAAATTCATATTTTCTTAACCGAAATTCTGCATAAAAAATTGTTTTCACTTCATTCTAAAGGAGCACAAAAGCTATATTTTTGGGTCGTTGTTCTTGTGTTTTGGAGTGCTACAAACACGTAGATGTGGCAAACGGCTCGACTAGTTGCCCACGAGCTCGGCTCGCTACCTACGAGCTCGAGCTTGTGGCTCGTTATAAAACGAGCCGAGCTTCTGCTCGGCTCGTTGCTCGTGGGCGAGCTCGGCTCGGCCCACGAGCTAGTACTGTAGCGAGCTGAGCCGAGCCGAGCTGCTTGGCTCGGGCTCGCATTTTTTGAATTTTTTTTAACTATCCTTATAATAAAAAAAAACGAGCCGCTCGTCAAAAATGAGCCGAGCGGCTCGGGCTCGTTTTTTGACGAGCCCGAGCAGCTCGTGGGCCGCTACAGTACGAGTCGAGCGGCCGAGCCTACGAGCCGCTCAGCTCGATTGCCACCACTACAAACACGATAAGATAGTATTTGTATTTTGGGAGTTGATTGTCATCGTCCGTAGGCACTATTGTTGGGCAAAATCGACTTAAGGATAAAGAGTTTTAACTATTGCTTTGACTTTGCATTTATTTCATTGGTTACTTTGTCCATTTTCATTGGCGTTTTAATATACATTTCTTTGGTGTTTATTACTCAGTTTCTTGCCGTTATCCTATCCTATTTTGGTAAGGATGGTAAGTTTGATTTATTAAAGTTATCACCCAAATCCATTTTATAAACAACAATTTTAAGTCAATTTTTGTTTAAGCGATAGCTTTGTATTAGATTTCTATTCTATTAAAATGATTTTGTTTTGGTTTAATTTATTCTACTTCTCAGATCTTGATTTTTGTTAGTTTATCTTCTCTTTTATGTAAATAGAAATGAATATGGTTAACAATGCCGATACTTTTTTGAATAATACTTCGAATATGGGAACTTCGGGATGAGTTGTACCTAACTTGGTTCATACTGTTGTGATTCTTCCGGTTGCGGTTGTCCATCCTACCATTCATACAAATTTCGTTCTATGTGGAAAGAAATCGACGAAGTTCGGTGGGGTTGATTTTAAGAGATAGCAATAGAAATTGTTATTCTATCTCACAACCCTATACTTGGCAAAATTCTTGAATTAATATGTTCCCTTCGTGCAAGAAGAAAAAAATAATAGGGCATCGTTGATAGCATTGGATGTTTGGAAACATTCAGATTTCTTGTGAAAGAATTACATACTGAATGGGTTGGAGAACACACTGTATAATGTATATAGTTTCATGAAGTCTACAAAGGAACTATGCGAATCTTTGGAGAAGAAATACAAGACGAAGGCATCAGAACTAAAAAGTCCATTGTGGAAAAATTATTAGATTACAAAATGGTAGATTTGAAGACGGTTATCAGTTAAGTACAAGAATTGCATATTATTCTCCACGAGATTCACGCCAAGAACATATTTCTAAGTAAATCATTTCAAGAGGCTATAATTATCTAGAAACTTCCACCAATGTAGGACTTCAAGAATTATCTCAAGCATAAGCGCAAGGAGATGAATATTGAAAAACTCATTGTCCGACTGAGAATTGAAAAAGATAATCGAAAGTCGGACAAGTGTGTTGGAAGTCATATACCACAAGCTAAGACTAATGCAGTAGAATCAGATGACAAGAATAAAAAGAGAGAGCATTTCGTCGAATCCTCCAAGAAGAGTGCAAAGAAGTTTAACGGCAATTGCTATAATTATGAAAAGGCCGAACATCGCTCTATTGATTGTTGCAAACCTAAGAAGCAAGCTCAAGTGAATATCACCAAATCTGATACATTATCTGATGATATATCATATATAAACTTGTTGGCCGTTATTTTAGAATGCCATGAAATGGTGGGTGAATACGAGTGCTACCCATCACATTTATGCCGACAAAGGAATGTTCTCATCCTACACTCCAACCGATGTGAGAAGTTTTTCATGGGAAACTCCTTAAATTCAAAGGTTGAAGGACAAGGCAAAATAATTTTGAAGATGATATCGGGTAAAGATCTTAGCCTTAACAACGTTCTTCATGTGCCGGATATTCGCAATGACTTAGTGGCAAACTCTTTGTTAAGCAAGAATGATTTTAAATTAGTCTTTGTATCTGATAAGATTATACTTACCAAGAACAATATGTATGTAGCAAAGGCTATGTAAAAGATGGACTATTCAAGATAAATGCCATTACCATTGTACCGACTAACTCAAGGAATAAAATATCTTCTTCTACTTATATTCTTGAGTCGTCTAATTTATGACATCATAGATTATGACATGCAAACTTTAATTCTATACGTAAGTTAATGAATTTAAGTTTACTACCAAGCATACATTTTAATACAAATGGAAAATTCGAAATTTGTGTAGAGGCTAAGTTTGTCAAAGCGTCATTTCATTCGGTTGAACGAAACACAATATCTTTGGAACTTATTCACACTAATATACATGATTTAAAGTTTGTCCAAATCAAAGGTTGTACAAAGTATTTCATCACGTTCATAAATAACTGTACAAGATAATATTACATATATTTGTTGAAAAGTAAAGATAAAGCTTTGAAAGTGTTTAATCACTATAAAATTGAAGTTGAAAATCAACTTGAAAAACAAATAAAGATAATTCGCAATGATCGAGGTGGAGAATATGTTGGACTGTTTGAAGAATTTTGTTCAAAATCTGGAATTATTCATCAAACAACAGTACCATACTCACCTCAAACTAACAGTGTTCCCGAACGCAAAATCAAACACTTAAGAAAATGATGAATGCAATGTTAATAAATTCGGGCTTTACCTCAAAACTTGCAAGGGAAAACTATACTTTATGCAAATCATGTCCTTAATAAAATACCACACAAAAGTAAGGTTGAATCACCTTAGGAGTTATTGAAAGGTCGGAAACCTTCTTACATATATCTTAGAGCGTGTGGATGTTTAGCAAAAGTACAAATATCTAAACAAGTAAAGATTGGACCAAAGACAGTATATTGTGTCTTTATTGGATATGCATGTGGGTAAATGTAGGTACTATAATTGAATCAAGGAATGTTGCTTTCTTTGAAGATGCCTTTCCCTATAAAGATAATAAATGAGCTCATATAAACGAACTTCTGATACTGCAAATGGAAACCATCAAAAAGTAAATGAAGAACCAATGCGTAGTAAAAGGCAAAGGATTCATAAAACCTTGGATCCAAATTTTCTAACGTACTTACTAGAAAATGATCCATGAACATTTAATGAAGCAATGTCCAATCCCGAAGCTCTTATTTGGAAAGAAGGGTTAATGATGAAATTAAATCCATTATGCATAACCATACTTGAGAATTAGTTGAACTCCCTCCGAAAAACAAAGCTTTAGGCTTCAAATGGATTTTCAAAAAGAAATTAAAGCCAGATAGATCAATAAACAAGTATAAGGCTAGATTAGTTGCCAATGATATAAACAAAAAGAAAGACTAGATTTCTTTTTTTCATATTCACCTATTATAAATATTACGTCTATACGTGTGTTGATTGAAATCGCAGCATTGCATAGTTTTGAAATACATCAAATGGATGTTAAGACTGTATTTCTAAATGGTGAATTAGAAGAAGAAAATATATGGAACAACTTGATTGTTGCTCCGGGAAATGAGATGAAGGTGTATAAGGTTGTAAAATCGTTGTATAGATTAAAACAAGCACTGAAACAATGACATGAAAAATTTGACAAAACTATATTTTCAAATGGCTTTAAAATTAATAAGTGTGACAGTATGTCTACATCAAAAACATACCTAACGAATACGTGATCGTATGTCTATATGTTGATGATATGCTAATGATGGAAAATAACTCGAATGTTATTATCTCAACTAAGTAAATGTTGGTAATACATTTTGACATGAAAGATATAGGAGTTGCTGACGTCATATTATGAATTAAAATCTTTAAGACACTTAACGGTTTGTCATTGTCTCAATCACATTGTATTGAGGACATACTTGAAGACGTATGATGATAAATCGATCAAGACACCAGTAGATTGAAATTCACACTTAGCCAGAAATATTGGTGATCATGTATCTCAATTGGAATATTCACGCGTTGTAGGTAGCCTTATGTACATCACCAACTGTACGGTCCAAATATAGCATATACAGTCAACAAGTTGAGTAGATTTACAAATAATCCGACTAATGACCATTGGAAGGCATTAACCCGAATTCTTAAATACTTAAGACACATTGTTGATTATGGATTACACTACTCAATACATCCTGCAATGTTAGAAGGATATACCGATGCAAATTGGATATCTCACACAAAGGATTCAAAGTCTACAAGTGGTTATGTGTTTACCATTGGAGGAAGAGTTGTGTCCTGAAAATCATCTAAACAGACTTGTATAGTTTGATCTACGATAGAATTTGAGTTTATTGCGTTAGATAAAATCGAAGAAGAAGCAGAATGATTTCGTAATTTTTTCGAAGATATTCCATATTGGAAAAAATCGGTACTTGCGATTAATATACATTGCGATAATTAATTGGCAATTGCGAGGGCACAAAATAGTATGTATAATGGTAAATCTCGACATACTCGTCGGAGACATAATACCATTAAATAGTGATATCAAATGGTATAATCTCGGTTAACTATGTTAAATCGAAGGAAAACATAGCGTATTATTTGACAAAAGGGCTACCAAGAGATCAAGTATACCATTTTTCGAAGAGAATGGGCCTAAGCCTATCGACTAGAATCACTATAGAAGTAACCCAACCTTGTAGATTGGAGATCCCAAAATATTGGTTCAATGTGATAACTAAGTTATGAAAGATTCAGGGTACAACACTTATTCCCATTCCTACATACTTAAAGTGCTAGAATATAAATTGTATACTTTTAATAATTCATATATCTTGGAAGTAGCCAAGAGATGTATGACAGGATAATATAGGAGATCGCCTATGTAAGTGTGAAGTGATGCCGCTTCTATAAGAATTTGAGGCTTAAATTCTCTTAAAACACTTATGAAATTAAGAGTTGTTCGATGCCAAAATGAACACAACCATGACAATCGAAGTGACTAGATGAGTTATGGTGTTCATACAATTGTTTTGATTTACACGAATGGTTGAATGATTCAAGACATTGCGTTTACCAATTATCCTAGTAAATTTGATTGTATTCGACTAAGGAAGGTTCAAAGCCACAAACCATCTATCCTGATACTATTGTTTGTCGTATATACTCATTTTGTTAGACGTATATCATTTAAATATTGTGGAATTTTCATTAATGTGGAAGATTTTTGTAAATTTGTTTAAAAATAGAAGAAAAATGGTTAAGTATGAAACCATAAAGTGTGAAAAGAGACTTTCATGTCAATTTCGGTCAAATATTCAAACTCTATCCGATAGTCAAATTATGAAAATAAATGGACTAACTTGTTCTAATTGTCTAGTAGATCGTCGTGGTATATTTAGAATTTCTAAACCAATTCCAGATATAAAACTGTCGCTCGAGCGATAGTTCAGCTCCAGGTGAGCGACCGACTCTCTACTTTTGGCTCAAGGACGCACGAGCAATAAGCGAGCGACAACAAAAGCTACGACCCTTGACAAAGGTTGCTAAGTTTTGAAGCGTGTTTCTTCACTCACAACATCTCCTCCTCTATAATTAAGATTCTTTATGCGTCCTTTAACACATTCCAATCATATGCAATCATAGCATAACATAAAAATTCAAACGATTTTCATTTCATTCGAAAGGAATACAAAAGCCATATTTTTGGTTTATCGTTCTTGTGTTTTGAAGTACTACAAATACAAGAAGGTAGTCGTTATATTTTGAGAGTTGACTGTCATCATCCGTAGGCATCGTTGTGGGGCAAAATCGACTTAAGAACAAAGAGTTCATCTATTGTTTCGACTTTGCATTCATTTCCTTGGTGCTACTTTGTCCATTTTCATCAGCGTTTTAATATTCATTTCTGTGGTGTTTATTACTCAATTTCTTGTCGTTACTCTAATCAATTTTGGTAAAGTTGATTTATTAAAGTTATCACTCAAATCCATTTTATGAACAACGATTATGAAGTATAGGATTAGGAGGATTATATTAAGGGAGATCATAGTGTATTGTTTTAATTTTTAATATGATGTTTGACACTATATTGTATTAGAAAAATATACAAGTGTCCAGAATAAAAATGACACTATTTTTATTTATAAATATCTTACCTACAATTGAATTTGTTACGTATATGTAATTTTTTTGACTTGTACACCTTTTATACTTGTAAGATAGAATTTTTTAAACTTACGATTGAACTTTGGAGGGTTATATTCACACTACATTTTTTTTTTCAATATATAAATACAGCACATTTTAATAACATTAAAGGTCATTTAACTTTTATTTATTATCACATTTATATCTTTAATTTTTTTCTTCATCACATTCTTATTTTTAACATATCATTAATCAGAAATTCTTATCATTAATCATGATTTTCGTTTAAAAATATTGTTAACCGACTTTAAAATGAGGATCAAATATTTAATCGTAATTTTGAAACATTATCTGTTTTTCTTATTCAAAATGCACTAGACAAATAAGTTTTTTACTCTATTTTAAAGAAAATTTTGGAGAGAGATCATAATCAGGAAATTTTTTATGTTAATAGATAATAAGAATACAATTAAAAAAATGTTTTAGACATAAATGTAATAATGTGTAAAAGTTATGAACATTTTATGCAATTAAAATGTGGTTTAATTTTTAAAAACTTTGGTGTGAATATATTTATCCTTGTACTTTTAACTTATAAATATTTTTAACTAATTGAATGGTTTTTTTTTTTTTTTTTACTTAAAAGTGAATTATTTTATTTACCTATATTAGTTATAAGTCTTTGTACTTTTATTCAACTATTTTTTCTTATTATTTATGAAAAAGATGAATTAATAATGCCATTTAAACTCATTTTATAGATATTATTTTAATCTAGTTGATTAAGAGGGATGTTCACTCCAAATTAGCCCTTATTTGATACCCATTTTTTTTTTTTCTCAAAATACATTTTTTCTATTTTTTTTAAATACGCATTTTTCAATAAAATAATATACACGCAAATTCAAAACAACTCCTTATTTTTTTAACCATACATTCTCCTTCAATCCATTATTCCAAAATGTATTCTACACAAAGAATGGGATTCAAACAGGTTGCAATTTAAAAACAGTGCTATTTATCTAGACAATTGATGACCAAGAGTCTAGTTATCATTTATAACATAAATAATTAGGAACAAATATTAATAAAATTACATTATACATGTCAATAAATTTTTTTAAAAAAGAATATAAAAATCGAAGTCATGAAAAATAAATAACTAAAAAAAACTTTTTTTTAAACTTTCCAGTACACACAAGGAGAAAAGAAAAGAAAAGAGAAGAATCTTTTAACATTTAATATTGTCAGTGTGCCGAACTTAACTCTACATATCAACAATTATAGTAGCTTTCCATTCACTAACATTATCTCTTTCTTATGATTACCGAAAATACGAAGTTCAATTCAAACTACATCTAGAGGGAGGGTGAATATGTGATTATGCGGAATTAAAAACTTAATAATTAATTAGCAACAAGTCACTATTAATTATCTCTAGATGGTTAATCATACAATTCAATTTTTCCTATGTTGAAATACCGCAGTTATGAAAGCAATAAATAAAACACAAGAAATGATCACGGAATTATTAATTATCTCTAGATGGTTAACCATACAATTCAATTTTTTCTATGTTGAAATACTGCAGTTATGAAAGCAATAAATAAACACGAGATATAATCACAGAGAAATCTCAATTGGGTAAAAACACCAGACACTTTGCCAGTCAACAATCCACTATAAACGAATTAAAACTTACAGTCCGTCAGACTCGACTACCACTAGTGCTTTCTAACCTCCTGGCTGCAATTCTCACAGCTCTCCTGGATTTCATGCTCATGCACCAACTCCCAGCTGCAATTTTCAAAACTCTCTTGGATTGCGCTCTCCTGCAGCAACTCCCAATTTTGTGAATTCGTCTATCTTCTGTAGATTAATGAAGAACTCTGCGTTCTTCAACGACTGGAACTCCAGTCACCTTCCATTGATCTTCAGAACTCTGATAAATATGTAGGAAGTAGCAGTTTGGTATTTGGATTGTGGATTTGATATTTTTCATCGCGATGATTCAATCACAAAACGAAGGTTGAAAGTTAATTTGATGAAAATTATATGAAGAGTGTATGTTTTCTTAATTTCAACCTTAGAAAAAATCGTTCGGAGGCATTTTGTTATTTATATGTAGGTCAAGGAATGGATGTGCCGGATAAAAAGCCTTAAAAATTGAATTAAAGATTCTCCGGATAACCTTGTCGCTCGAGTGAAAGCTAGGCGACAGGCGAGTGCCTGTGTGTCGCTCGAGCGAAGTCCTAGCGACAAGCAGGAGACACAGTTTCTGTTTCTGACGCTCAAGCCAAATCTTGGCGACAGTTTAGCGAAGTTTCTGCGCCGTTTTTCCTTCATTTCCATTCTAGAACTCTAAACTTAATATAACTCAATTTCTACTATTTGAACATTACTCCTTGACTTTTATAACATATTAATTTTAGTCCTTTTTGTTCACAGATTTGCCAATTACATACTAACAAGCTCTCCCTTTGACATTCTGTAACAAAACTACAAGCTACTATTCCATCATCACAAATATATACAACAATTTCCCCTTTGTCACAAAAATGACAAGGGGCAACCTAGCAAAGTTGCATCGTCAGCATCATCATAATTAGTCTTCTCATCTGAAACTGCACCATCGTCCTTATTTCGACGAATCCATCGTAGCCCTCGCTGAAAATAACCAACAGCACCACGAAGCGTATTAAACTCAGTAGTGTGTCGATCAACGATAGCTCGCAGCTGTGTAATCGCTACCATCATATAAGTCTGCTGCTCAATCAGCACGGTCATCTGCCCCATAAGTACAACAGACGAGTCAATGGGAACAGACGCAAAATGTGGAACAGACTCGACAAGTGGAGGAGCAGAAGTGGACGTCGATAGAATGTCAACAGAAGGTGAAGCAGAAAAAGGAGGAGGAAACTCAGATGGATCAACAGAAAGAAGATCATCAATAGGATCAACTGGCACAGTCCGATCAACTGACTCAGGTGGCTCAGAAAAAGCATGAGACCGACTCTGAAAAATGGTTGTGTGACCAATTGGCCGACTGACGCCAGTGCTGTCACAAAGCGATAAATAAGACAGGCATAAGGAAGTCCCACCCAGGTCCCAGTGACATGAAAGGCACGCAAGATCTGCTGACATATAAACATGGGCAAATCAATAGAGTCGTCGTACAACAAGGCGTACAAAAATCGAGCCTTCTCCATAGGTAATGAAGAGGTGTGAGACGCTGGCCATAGATTTGTGCACACAATGCGCAACAGAATCTGTCGATCAGTAAGTAAAGATCCATGTAAATCGCACTTGGACCACCCTCCAACGGTGTGCTAAACACCGTAGAACGGAGAAGAGAGTTCGATGGAAGTGTATCAACGGAAAGATAAGAAAATAAAGGATGAACGACCAGAGGAATATGCACTAGACTCGAAAAGACATCGGGTGTGATCTTAACCGTCCTACCCCAAAGAAAAACCTTAAAGGTCGAACTGCTAACGTCATGAATGTTAGCGTAAAACTCCTAAACTAGAAGATTAGGAGGATACGTCAACTTAACCAACAAAGGTTCCCAACCCTGGGAAGTGAAAATAATAGCGAGGTTAGGTGACAAGTCTGACAAAATGACCTCGCGCTCAAATAAGACAGGTCTCAAAGAAAATTGCAACCTAAAAGTGTCCTCGATAGTCGTAGAGATAAACCTAGACCTACTGTATGGCGTGGAGGTACTAGGTGTCGGAGCAGCAGTACGAGCCCTCTTAGACGACATCTGAAACGCGTAAAACCAATATATCAATACCTCGACTGAACAACAACACATAACATGCATGAAAATCGATGCAAACAGTATGTATGCAATGTACCCTAGCATGAATGTACATAAGGATGTCGTGATGCCTAGACGGAGTGACGTGGTGACATGACCCATGTGACGGCATGTCGCAGTGACGTCACCTCACCTCGCGGTGTCAACACCAACTGTAATATAACCGACATCAACACAACCAAACTAACAACTCGAACATGATCAAATGTGGGAATGATGATTGACAAAAGGACACTAAACATAAATAACTTAAAAAGAAGTAATCGAAAACGTGTCGTAAGTGTGGACCCCTATGAGTCCAACCATGGTGTCATCCAAAATTTCCACAAACAACATCAATCACAAACCACTAATCATCTAACCTAATCTCCATCAACCATAAATCCTTAATCAACAAGACACCTAAACAATCGAACCAAATCGTTCCAAGTGAGCTCAAACCATGCAAAAATGACAGCAAATCACCAAATGATGAAATGTAAGAGGGAACTACATGGAATTCATCCAAATATGAAGTCCAACCCAAGAAATTAAAGCAAAGAATTAAAAAAAACCCCTAAAGAAATGCGAAAATTAGAAAAATAAGGATTTTTAGAGGAATACCTTGAAAATTCGTTCAGAATGGAATGAAATGCGTGCAAATCTACCAAATGATGGATGCCATATGTCCAATTCTTGATTAAAAGCACGAATTTGAGATGGGCATGAAGATTTGAGATATTTTAGAGGTAAAAATTGAGGAAGAAATGAAAAAAAGTGCGAAAAATAAAGTTAAAATTCAAAAATGCGGACTGTCGCTCGAGCGAGACAACATCTACTTCTATCGCTCGAGCGTCGCTCAGCGATAAGCTAGCGACAAACATTTGACAAAAATAGCACTAATTTTTTGAAAATAAAGAAAAATGGCACATTTTTTTTAAAATTAAGTCCCCGACATACAGATGAACTCAAAAATGCATATGTCCACAAGTAAGGCATTATCAATAAAAATTTCCCACGTACTCAATTAAATTCAAATGGAATAAAGTGTATAAGTGACTCACGTCTGTTAAGTGCCACTATTTTCTTGTGAACATGACTCCAAACCTTAAATTTGTGAGAAAGGATATGCGAACATTACTGTCAAATAAGTATTTTCCCTTACTAATGAAAGTCAAACATGTAAGATGATTAGAACCGTAAAATGAGCTCAATAACACGGATATTTTTCTTTTCTCCCTCTGAATTTTAACATATTATTTTTTATGTCATTTTTTTCAAATATTGCATCTTATGTGCAAACTCTTATCCGGTTAACAAAAGTCAGTTGACCAAGGGCACCAGGTTATAATAAACTCCTCGAGCTTAATTACTCGAGTCAAATATGTGTCGAACAAGAGTATAAGATGAACCAAGCTATTGTATTTTTTTTATTATAAGGGGACTATATATGAGCTTAGGCCATCGAAATGAAGGTCAATTCACGTTCAAGGTCACATTATCAACATATGTCAGCCATCCCAAATCTCACACATGCGGTCCAGACTCACTCACACGATCACAGTGTATGTAGTGCAGATGGTACATGAAGAAACATATACTCAATACTCCACCTTAAACCGAACTAAGTAATGAAAATAACAATATAGATCAGATCACTGCATACTCGGTCACACATGCAACATTTAAGAGCACCATGAAATGTCTAGGAGCACAGAAACATAATTTTTTTAAAAAATAAATAAAAAAATCAAAACCTTTTAAAAAGCAAAAACACAAAACAAAATCAAAACAAAACACAAATATGTGAGATGCATGCAAGAATGAATGGATTCAATGAGTTACACATACATACACTAAATATCTAATCAATGAGAGACATGGATGCCCTTACCTTTAAGAGCATGATCAATCTCACAACCTTTCAGGTCACTCTTTTTAACCCAAACTTTCTTAGAACTAGAAGTAATTCTAGTTAACTGAGTCGTCATCTCAATTAAATGGCTAACATGATTTGCAAGGAAGTTAACTTTGCTCGAGAAATCCTGACTTTTACTTCTAGTCGTGAGTTTATGACACCTAGGTCTTATGTATCCAATCTGCCACAATGGTGACAGGCGAAAATAAACCTAGGTTCAAACCTGCTCGGAGGTTGTTGTCAATATATAAGACGATTGACCCTACGTTGTCTAGTAGGTCTTGATCCAAAGACATTCGTGTCATTGGGTTCAGGATTAACAGTATTTCGAGCTTTGTTGGTGGTTGGGACGAACGTGGTCTTGGATGTATTAGCAGTAGTATTATTATTTTGAACGTAACCCAGACCATGCCTATTTCCAACAGGCTTGCTCATTCTCAATAGATTATCGAGTTTCTGCGTACCACTCAT
>CAIGRT010199496.1:0-16970 GCA_903798405.1 Fraxinus platypoda | reverse complement strand
AGGAGAAGGTGGCAGAATTGAGGGATGAATTTGGTGAGGAAGATAGAGAAGGGACAGAAGGGAATGAAAGGAAGGATGATGAAGAAGAGGAGGGTTATTTTTCAGCAGATGATGGGGTAAATGATTTACAAAACCATTTCAAGGATAGTGTTGGAATTCAAGGGCAGGAGAGCGATGAGGAAAATGCTGAATCTAACAAGGATGATGGGATAGTCGATATTGATAATGGCTGTGGATCAATGCGAGTCAGTGCTGTGATGGAATCAGATGATGACGAAGCGAGTCTTCTTGAAGCAATGGTGTCGGGGCATAAGACTAGGAAGAAGGTAGATGCAAGGCACCAGACCAAGGCTCCTGAAAAGAAAATTCAGATGGAGGTTAATGTTGATGAGATGGATTTCATGGAGTACAACAACATGAAGGGTTCTCGAAGGAACAAGGGAGGCAGGAGGCGGAGGGGTAGAACACAAGAAGAAGAAACAATAAGATCCGATGTTACACAGGCTAATGGTGAGACGACCCATGTTCAAGAAGAAGAAACAATAAGAGCTGATGTTGCAGAGGATAATGGCGAGACTGAGGAACAGAATAGACGAGATGATGACTCCCATGTTGAGGTGTCAACATCCCATCCTCTACGAGAATCTGCCGCTGAGGGCAAAGGAGATGATGCATCAGAAAGGGGTCATAAGCTTCCAAAGCAAGCTGTGAATAATAAAAATACAACAAAGAAGTCTGATGCTTCCAAACCAAAGGTTTCTCCCAAAGGGAGGAAACAAAAGGTAATGTACTGTTAATTTGGTTAACTGATTTTCTGTTAAACTTTAGCTATTAAAGTCTTTCAACTTTTGCTGTGCTTTATAGGAAACATGTATTGGTAACATGATTTTTTTGTTACCGTCTTGTCCTCAGAATGTTCAACCATTACTAATAATGTACTGATTTTACTTGAGAATATCTGGGACAAAACACTCCTCAACCTGGGACCATCAGCAGATTCTCCAACTAATTGTTGTTTTTCTTTTAGGTGTTTCTTCCTATCTAGAAATATATCAATTCTTGCAAGAAACTTTTAGTTCTAGTCTCTTATGAACTGATGTAACAATGTTCAGGAAATAATTTGCTAGTCTAGAGAGTAAAAAAAAAACTAAACAAAGTCATATTATTCAATAATGAAAAGAAACACATAACCTAGATTGTAACCCTAACTAAGAAAAAGACTAAAGTACGCTTAGTTATTAAACTGAATCACGGCTTTATCTAACGAAAGCACATTTTAACTTGAAATAAGTAATAGAAACATTTTTGGGCAAAAAGTTCCTTTCAAGTAACTTAACCTTTTTCAGTTGTTAAGCTTAGCCGAGCATGCTCAAAGTCTGATTGCTATGTTTCATCTCTAATTGATTGCTGGTTTTTTGCATTTTGATTTAGGTGGCAGCGAAAGCATCTGGCAATGTCTGTGAGAAGTGTGGGAAGGAATTTGAATCAAGGTATTCATTGCTTATGCTAATTAATATTCTGCACATATTTTTCTTTTTCCGCTTCAGTTTTTTTGTTCTTCCTGAATTTTTCATCATTCAAAATCTTCAATTTTCTTGCAACAGGAATAAACTGCACAAGCATATAGGAGAAACTGGTCATGCTTCCCTAAAATTTGGATGATTCTTGATTGCTTACGATTGACAAAGCAGGTGCTTCTCGTTCTTTGGCTAAGTGTGTTTCAGGCTTACGCAAGTCAGATGCCCATAGATTGGCAGCGTCCCAATGTCTGCCTCTGAGTGAAATGAAAATCAAAATATACTGTCAAAAATTGATTTTGCCTTGACACCGTAGTCTCCGAGAGCAGTGTGTTTGCACGCGCGCACACAGGCCAATTTAGATCTGACAACGTCTTAAAATCAGGGTCTGCCTGATCAGATTTTGTCACCATTTTTGTACTTTCAGAAAACGCACGACTGAACTGTAAAACAAGTTTGTTTGGTGCTCACCCCACTTGTGGGTCGCGTTAAATGAGCTACCTACAAAATTGATCTATACTACATGCTCTTTGTAGTTACAGTGTAAAGGGAAAATTACAGTAGGGGTCTTTTAACTTTTTACCTCTTTTCGCAATTCTGTTAAACTCTTATTGGAGTCAGTACTCGACTTCAACTGTTACTTATTTTAGGAGTACAAGATTCACGGAGTTTTTGAACAAGGTCTATCGTAGTATTTTTAGAAATAAAGTTTAGGATCTCGTATTGGAATTTCGCAAGGAGGAGGAGCCTTAAAGGAAAGATAAGAGGAATCCACGTAAAGTATTTATGGATAGGACAAGTACAGGCTACGACATCAAAACTTATCCGATGGAATAAAGTGGAGTAGAAGGGCAATATTTCATCCAATGTTCAGTCATCTATCTCAATGTCTCGGTTCTTAAGTAGGATTGCTTGCCACTTACGCGCTCGATATGGGGTTTTTGGGAAGAAGGGGTCTTTTGGATGCAAATTGAATAATGTGAAACAATTTGAAATTGGAGGTGGGATTGAAAGAGTTGAAAAGGGTAGAATACGTGCGAAAATCATGATATGAGTTAAGAGTCAAAACTTTTATGTCGGACTAGAACTCAAAAACGAAAGTGAGGTGAGGAAAGGGAGAGCAATGATTTTTCCTTTTCTCTTTCTATTTATTTTTAATTAAAATTATTTGTATGTTATTAATCTTATTCGAAAAAAGCACGTGCCATTTCAATGGCAAATTAGTCGTTTCTGTCTAATAAAGAGTCCAAAATGGCTCGTGAAATATCAGCGAAGGTCGAGGATTACAATGTTTAATTTTTAAGGTTAGGAATCTAAATTGTTATAAAGGTTTAAAGTTAGGGACTGATTGTGCAATATCTCCTTCTATACATGTACTACTCTGGCACAAAACAATCGTCTGAAAGTTCGGAGAGGCAAAAAGAAGAAGAAAAAATGACGTCGCTGCCTGCTCGGAGCGAAGTCCTCTCACTTTTCCGGTCACTCTTGAGGACGTCGCGTGAATTCACAGACTACAACATGAGGGAGTACGTCAAGCGCCGCACAATCGATGCCTTCCGCCACAACCGCAACCTCTCGGACCCGTCGGCGGCGGCCGCCGCCTTCTCTGACGGAAAGTCCCAGCTCGGCATGGCCAAGCGACAGGCCGTTGTCTATTCCTTCTACGCGCCTAGGGAGAAGAACGTCATGGAAATCAACCGTCCTTGAATCATTAATTTTATCGTTTTCATTACAATGGGGTTAGGTTTCTCTTCTTTCGTTCCTCTTAATTGTTTTATGCTGTCGTCTGGTTATGCAGGTAGGGAAATATCTGGTTTTTTAAGTTAGTGTATGGAATTGTGTGGAACTATTTAGTTCAATTTCAGACTTCGAGAATGAATTGTGTGCAATTTATATTTTTAACTTAATATTTTGAAACTTGTCTCCCCGTTTCTTTGAATTTGGAATAGGAATCGTGATGATATGGAGATTTTTTTTGGGTAATTGTCGTAGCTTTCCTTTATTCTATAGTTATTTGTATTAGCAATCTTTATGTTGTTTCCTTATTGATTAATTTGAAGTGCTTATTGGATGTATATAATGGATCAATGCGATGTTTTCTAGGCTTTCAAATGATTTGCTTGTATATGGTAGTGAAATCAGTAGTTTTTGCTCAATTTACTTCAACAGAGTTTCTTTGTGCAAAAGATAATTTAAAGAAACAGGAAGATAGATTTGGTTAATGTGTTAATGTGCTGATTCATAGTTTCGTTATCAGCTGCGGCAATTTCCATTATATGAAAGCTCATACCGTTTTAATGCTCCAAGGAATAGAGGTTTGACTTGTTGAATTTTGGTAGAGGCTTTCAAGGAGAATTATTTCGGATTTTCTGCTAAATCATCTTTACATTAGTGGAATATATCCTAACACCAGATGCTTAAGCATCGGTCTTTGTGCCACGGACAGTTAATTTGCAATAAGAACTAAGTACTTCAATGACAGTCTGCCATTGATAATCTGGTGTGCAATTTTATTATGTACCTAGGGAGGATGTTAACTAAAGCACGATCTTGCGGTGGATGAAGTAGAACTTTCATTTTCAAGGTTAACTGGAATCAGTATATTATATTGTAATTCAGACCTTATATATAAATTTACTCTCAAAGGAGGATTTAAGTATTATAATGATTTTGTTAAGAATAGCTTACATTAATATTGAGTAGAAATAGATCAAAATTGATGCTTTTATTTTACACAGAACTGAAGTGACATGCGGTCATTATCGATTTTTCAGAAATATTATATAGGTGCTTCCAGCTTTGGTGTATAAAATGTTGCTATAGATGATTCACCTCAAGGAGATTTTAGCATTTCATTTATTTTCGTCCTCTCCTGCTTCTTTTGTTGCTTTCCATGTTAAAATGTGGATGCTTTAGAAGTCGAGCATGCACAATTCTATCAAAATTCCTTTGCCAGTAGTGAAGTAGATGATCCGAAGTGTGAAGTATGCCTTGCTAGAAGAGAATTGTACTATCCAACAATTCAAAGTGTAGGGGTATGCAGTTTGGAACTATCCTTGATGAAATAATTAAATATCATTAAAGTGAAAAACAGAACAGATTTTATTGAATAAAGATCTAAGTAATGAATGTAGTAGCATTTAGAAGCAAAAAGTGTGAGTACTAGTCCAAAATGTGATGCCAAAGGAGAGCAGATGAGTCAACTATTTAAGTACAAAAAGTTAGGTTATGAATGAACTGAGTAGCGTTTGTTTTAATATAACTACATTGGGAAAACGAAAGCCGGGGTCTTGAAAAGAGGCATAAGTATCAATTAGCTCCCTGTTGTCTAATGCGGATATTTTGGAGTGGAGATGGAGAGTTTTTGGGTTTAAATATTTTGTTGAAATTGAGAAGTAATATTCTGTTTGTTCTATTTCATTTTGCTCCATGGAGTTTATTGCCTTTTCCACTTGCTTAGAACATGAGGTTTTTGATGATTTTGCGAGGTGAGAGTTTTCTTTATATGTGCACCTTGAACACAGATAGGGCCTTCAATATTAATGAAATTTCAACACATGAAAAGAGGAGCTGAATGTGGATAACATTGCTTACCTGCTAACATCACCCTCAGTCACTTTTCGACTCCATTGCAAAAACTATGTCAACATTGTTGCGACCACCAAGGCAACCTTATCACACCATCCCCAACTTCTCGCTTACCCCCCCTCAAATATGGGAAAAACCCAACAGATTTCTGGATCCAATTCTTGCAAACCAGTAGTCTAAATTGCCAATACCCAATTTTGGAATTACCAAAATGAGCTTGCCAGTACAAAAAGGGCCTGGAAAATAAGAAATCAAATTCAGGAGATATTGTCAAGTTCTATATTTCCTGTTTGGGTATGATAATTGATTGGACTGTAACCTTATCAAAAACCATTTGAGAATCCGACTTTAGATAACTGGACATTGGAGGTTTGGGATGGTGGCCATGCCTTTGAGTTGGAGAAGGCATTTTAAGCCTCATTACCAATCCTTGCTCGCCCCTTTTCTCTATTATGGCTGCTGCTCTTGTATTATTGACATTTTTAGATGTTGGTTGTGTTAATGTCATTGTGCTGTTTGTGATTTAATCGTGGTGGCTGAGGTGGCAACAAAATGTTGAAGGTGCTAATTTATATGCAGTTAATATAGGTGGGATGGGAAGGAAAGAGATTATATATATATATTATATTATGTAAATAGAATACAAAACTTTACCTAGACACTTATGACTATTCAATATCAGGATTATAGGGAGTCTGTTGTTGCCCTATAATGATATGGATTTGTATCAAGTATTACTTTATTCTTCATTCCTTTTACAATTTTTACATCAAGTAATACTTTAAAATCTTCTCTACCTTCTTTGATTCTTCTGTTTTTCTTTCAGATTTTATAATACTAGAACTTCTGAAAATATATTCATTGTACTAGCAATCGAATTCTCCAAACCTACTCTTGATTGAGACTACAATCACAAGTGGAAAGTCCTCTTGTTTTCGCCGCCCATACACACTTATATTTTCCTGAAATAATGAGGATAACCAAGTCCTGCAAAACTGTTTTTGTGTTATTTTTTAGCTCCCTCACAGAACAAAGATGTTCTGTATTTAACTGCATCTTACTTGTTAAGATGAGAAGGATTTCAGGAGTGATAGTTACCTACAATTATCTCCCCATTCTTCCACCTGTTTTTTATTTCATTGCTTGGGTTACTAATAGTTTACTGAACATTTTTTTTTTTGAAAAAAAAAAAAAACTGATATTTATTTAGCAACAATGTTTGACAGAACAACTGTGTGGAGAAATGAAACAAGCAGACACAATATTATGGATTAAAAGAAGTTATTTTGAGATTTTAATTTTATTTCCCATTTTGGTATGAAGTGTTCTTCCTGTAGCTCGTGAATGCTTTGCAAACAAATCAACTATTAACTTGCTCTTGCGATCTTTACTGGATAGAATACTATACAGTACACGAGCGTGCAAACTTATAATGTGGGTTATTTCGTGTGGTAGAAAATTTTATGATTAGCGGTGGTGTGGAAGAAATTTGTTGGAGAGGCTGCATACCCATTACGATTTTCCAGATTAATATTTTATTTAGTTTTGTTAAAGTCCTGTAATAGCATTTATTGCCTTCTTATTATCTAATTATACCTTTCTACAGGAAATGATGTTTCAGGAATTGGTTAAAGAACAGGGAACGTGAGGAAATTGAGAAGAGTGACTGCATCTTTACCTTGAGAAGATAGGTGAATGAAAGTTATCATGTATTGGAATATTTAAAATACAGCAGTTTTTTCGTTAGAATACATAAATATATAATGAAATATTCTACTTGCTGATTTCGGAAATAATATTATTAGAGGTGTTACATGGTACGTGTCTCTGGCTTGTGCTGTGTCGTGGTTTTTACTTGTGTCCACGATTTCTTTCTATGAAATTTTGTCACTTGTTGCCAGTTTAGCCACAATGTCAATATCCATTAGTTCGACTAGTGGAAAACGTTGTGTAGCAGTTTATTTATTTGCCACCCAAATTGCCAACTAGACTTTCAAGTTAGCCTTTTCATTTGTCAAACTGATGGGCATAGACGAAATGATCAAATTATAACAAACAAACATTCAAGTTACTTAGAGAAACAAAATTTAAGTGAGAAAGGCGTGGACAGCAAAAGCTAAATAGTAACTGTGTATCTTTTCCGTTTTGCAGCTCCATGCTAGATTCAATAAACACAAAAGACGATTTAATACAAAAGCTTACTGGAAAGCCTTGTGTGCATTTTATCAATGGAGAAATTCAAATGATCGCCATAATTCATAATGAAAATGTCACATAACAGAGAAGAATTATGAACTATTTTTCTCCTTCCTTCTGTTGAGATGGTAGACTTGTGGATTTGCTTAGAGCTAGAGAGAAATAATTAGTATCACAAGGAAATGTCTTGCCTGTGTTGAGAGGTGCAGAATTTATGGCCACTGGTGTTAGTTGTGAAGCGGATTGGGCCCACTTGGTACCAGTCGTTTCTCGACACCGTATCTCAGGTCAATCTCAGAATCTTGTTTGTTAGGTGGTCGTGATGGTGGCGGCAGATGTGGTTGGTGGTGCCCTGTATTTCGTAATCTAAAATGTGCTGGACTTTGAGAAGAGAGCGCTGCTGCTGTTGCCGCTGCCGCCGCCATGAGGCAAATTAAAATGCCTACTGAAATCCAGCGCCCGGCAGTCGGGGTGGTGGAAGGTGGTGGGCACTTCATGCGGGCGGGCGGGGGGCTTGTAACAGGGAGAGGACAATGCAGAAGTGTTTTGGCAGTGTAAAATGGAGAAGAGGATGGCAAATAAAGTTGTATATGGTATTTAAAATTCAAGCAAGTGATCCATGAACAATGTACCATAAATGTTGTAATCAATGAGGGGTTGTTTTGTTATGATACGCATTTAGGACTATGATATCGGGATATTGTGGGTGTAGCACACATTGAGGATGAGTTAAGAGAATGATGACTCAGTTAACTTAATAAGAGTAACACGATCTCAATACGACATGTTTGGAAGAGGGAAGACATTTATCTATAAAATTGATGAAGTTATAAGAGGAGATGTGTCATTTACAAGTGACACAATCTCGGTAGAGCATTACACGAGGAAGGATTGACAAGATTACAATTAAAATCACTACAATTCTTGGGAGCATGAGCTGTTTCTTATCAAGATGTACATTCATGTGACCTGCTTATATCTTGAATCGTATCATGATGCACTTTAGGACATCTTCGGGGTGACTTAATGGAATCGTAATAGCAATGTCCCATTCGATAGTGCTTGTGCGGGAGCCTTCTAGGCGATAAAAATGAGGCTTGTTCTGGGTTCTCAAGATCTTATTGTCTTGATTTTTTAGCAATGATTTGAACGGAATGATCAAAAGAGATTCATGTAGTCAACATCAAGTCTGTTAAAAGTAAGACTTAATTTGTTGTTATCGTGTATCGAGACTAGTATTCTAGACCTTAGTGCTTGCTTGGTCATTCTTAAAAAATGTTCCTCTGAAAGTAGATAAAAGTAAGAATCACAATTATTGCTTGAAATATACAATTTGTTATTTTGAACCACTGTAAGTAGTAAATCCCAGTACTTAATAAGTACAATACTATATGGCAACAAGAGGAAATTCTTTGGATGAGCAATGCAAAATCAACACATAAATAACTCTTCCTTTTCCCCGAAAACTTGGGCAACTTTTTTTTTGTGCAGGGGCAGCACACAATGAAAAGAGGAAATGAATTAAAATTTCACCAATGCAATTGTCCGTCTTCAACAAGAATTTCCAAGTCAACGCTAGGATTTTGATTGACTTGTGCATCATTGCTAGTGAATGGTAAGTTAAATCATTTTGAAATTACAGTAAAGAGTTACTTTAAAAATGAGTAATTTCTTTTACTTGAACGTAAGAAAAAAGATGACATATATCCCTTGGAATTTGGTTTAATCTTGATTATAATACTGCACTAAAGAATCTACTTTCATATACAGAAGAAATCATTCGAACAACAAGTATTAGCAATCAATAAATACTGGCCAGGTAAATCCAGTATAATCCGAAAATTATAGTATCGGGTTATACTTCAAGGTATCGATGTAAGGATTACGTACATTGCAAATATAAGAAAGTTATACGCATGAAGAAAATCACAGCAGAGAATAGCGTCTCATCAAGCCAATGTCAAACCGCAGATTTATACAGCCTGGATTATCTATTTTCCAAGCAAACGACGCCCACGCCGAGTGACATCTTTCACTCGGATTGCCACCTGATCCACATCATCCTGTAAAGGATCCAATGCTTTGTTCTGCCTGCAATGTTAGAAGACATATCACATAAATCCTCAAGAGACGGGGCGAGTCTGGAGTTCACGAGGTTTAGTATAAGTGTAAAACTCACCTCTCAATTTCAGATCCCATGTCAATAGCCATATCCTTAAGCTCTCCTAAAACATTACTTAAACCTGAGAGGGCGTCATCTTGTTTTACCTTTTCGACCTGTCATAGTTCCATACAGAAACGTATCAGTTATCTATGCAAGCATTCGAACACACATATTCGGACATTGAAAAAATAAAATTATATGCTTCAAATGAGCTTGCACAAGGGATGTATTAACAAGTTAATCAAGTTACACATTTTAAACCACCGCTTAAGATTCAAAACACTGACAATCTGATTTCCCGCTAAATTAGGAGTCGTTCAATTTGCAACATTACCCAG
Organism: Fraxinus platypoda; assembly: GCA_903798405.1. Lineage (NCBI taxonomy): Eukaryota > Viridiplantae > Streptophyta > Magnoliopsida > Lamiales > Oleaceae > Fraxinus > Fraxinus platypoda. The sequence continues at coordinate 7,167 of CAIGRT010199496.1, read as the reverse complement.
AATAGGAAAGCCAGCCACCAAAATAGAATTCTACCTAGATTAGGATTAAGAATACTGATTTGCATTCTATTTGGTTAAAGAAAGCAGCACTGAAAAAGTTAAAAACGGTGGGCAGGTAGATCAAACAATACTCATTTTGCAAAATTCCAGTCAGTTCTCAACACCTTCACCCCTGACCACCCACTTCTCTGCCACTCCGTTCATAATAGAAGACAGAGAGCTCAAGAAGAAATTCATCGACTGAGTTTTCTAAAGTCATTTTCAATCCATAAGAATTGAACATAGAACAATATGAAATTCTAAATCTATCTGAAGTGGAGGATGTAGAAGGATAAAATGTGAATGGAGATGGTGGATGAAGGAAATGTGGCGGGAGATTGTAGGGAAGATTGACAGTGGCATTGGCATATATGTTTCGACTAGACAGGTCTGGACATGATTACAGAGATGGAATGGAAGAATTGTAAGCTGAAGATAAAGGGAAGATGGAGACGGTGGAAGTGAGCTGGCAGTGGTAATCTGGTGAGTAATAATAGTGTGGATCTAGTGACAGTTGCTAACAAATTGAACCATTGAAGGATTCATGTAAGAAGATTTGACAAAGTTTACCCTAGCTACAACCTTGCTGCCGGAACCCTTTACTCGGGCTTGGTACCTACTGGGGCTATGACAAAGTTGACAACAAATTGATGAAACAAAATAAAATAAGATCTGTGAGTGACAGAGAGAGGCGACTAGGAGGAAGACAGTGGTGAGGCTGAGGAGGATGAGATGGAGGAGGTGGGATTTGCAGAGAGTTGCTGACTGTGGTCCATAGCTGTTGGCAGTAGTAACTAGTCAGGGTAGAGAGGATCAATTATTATAAGACAACCTAACGCATATCACTTTTAGACGAGGAATGATAATTCTGAAAACTGCCCTGACTGATCTTTACTTAGGAATGGTGCTCCCCATTAGCAGTTGGTACACCAAAAACGATCAAGGAAGGAGAAGAACTGGCCACTATGTGAACAATGGGGCCTAATATCACAAATTTTAAGATTAGCATAACACGTACAATAAGTTGATGAGCATGGGATTACTTCACTGTCGAGAAACGATAGAAGACTTGACAGCTCTTCATAGTCAAACCTAGATTTTGCAATCCTAGGTAAGATTGGTTCAGGATGACGGGATCCATTTTTTATCAGAAAAGAAAGGCGACAGCAGGATTTTAGATCTCTATTCTACCAGCTAAGCTATCTAGACCAAAAGAGGTCTTGTATTTGAATTGTGCCCATTATCCTTCGAAACGGTATGCTCCTCATGTCCCCTAGTATCATTTGTCTTGTATGGAGGGCTATTCAGACAATTATTACACAAAAACTTCAACTAAGAGAATGCAAAAACTTCCAACATTATTACACAAAAGAGAGACTCTAAGAGATACTTGAAAATTACAAAACTTTTGGTATAATCCTCCATCACAACATACCTCAACTTTCTGCAATGCATTCGTAGGTTCAAGAGGCGGTGTTCGTGATGGTCGTTCCTTCGAGGAAGAAGTCAATCCAAGTCTTTCCCTCTGCTCCAAGTGGTTACCTTTTCTATGCACCGGATCATCTGTACTAGCAGATGTGTTAGATCACAGGTCAAAGTCAGATTAAAATTAACCTACTCACCAACAATTCATATGCACCAAATAACTGTTTGGTATACAGTATTAGATAAGACTGGACAATATAATAAACAAAATTTTAGTTTCTTTTTCTTCCTTAATATTGTCCAGCAATTTTCAATTTATACCAAACATGACATGAGGACACTGTTCTACACGTTTAAAACTGAACTTTTATCAATGATATTGACCAAGAAGATGACAGTACCTCGAGTGATTACAGGCCCTTTTATTGGAGGACCCTTTTTAGGCTTCCATGTCTTCGAGAATATGCCCCCAAGATTTCCCATCAGTTTCTCGCCCTAAAATCAATTGGTAAATAGCTTTACTCTAAATACCAATCAGATAAAGCATAGACAACAACATTTATACCTAATCACGGGTGAAATTGATAATGCAATCAATATAGCTGTTACGTACAAACCTATAAAATAACTCTAATTTTTTTTTTTTTTAATTATCCATCAGTTTAGTTAAGATTGAATAAAATGCGTCATGCAATAAATTAGTTCTTAGCGAAACTCCTAAAACAGGATGAAAATGAAGCGACATATAATCACCACCCACCAAACTCTTATGAAAAAAAGGTTAGCTACTTAGAGTGAACGATATTAAATTAGTAAGTCACTACTAAATCAAGAGTAACTTTCAAGATAAATAATTTTTTCACTTTAAAGTAAGAAAAAGTAATTAATCTAAACATGATTTGGAATTAAAAGTAACTTTTTACTTCCTTTCAAGCACAGCTAAACATGCTCAATCGTTCATGCCGAACCAGAATATGAGTTGCCAAGTTGAGAAGTTGTACCCTACTAAGGTCATGGTCCATGTCAGCAGCGACCATGTGGGTTCTCGTAATTTGCTCTCCCTGCTGATGTAAGGTAACTAAAGTTTTAGTAGCATCTTCCCTTATGTCCTCTGCAATCTTGAGGCAATTGTCGACATTCTTTGTAGTCTCTTCAGCCTTGTATACAGAATAATTTTCCAGTTCCTGTACACTCTGGGCATCGAATCCTCCAGAATCGTGAAAATCGTTCCTGTACCTGTTTCTTTCTGCTGAATTAATGGAGCTTTTATATGATGTGGTTCCCTTAGTCTCATCATCAAAAAGCTTAGTACGTGAATTTGGGGCAACTAGAGAAGGATCCGAGGAAGTTCGCCTAGAGGGTTCAAGGGTTTGCTTGTTATCCAAAGAATCGTCATCAAAAGGGTTAGTACTGAAATTACTGGGGACTTGGTCTTCTGACTTGTGCTTAGAAAACCTATGTAACGGAGATTTCTTATGACCAAACATTTTGTACCAACAAAAGAATGTACGATAAATTTAGGCTTGGCTTAGGTTCGTAACCTGCACGGTTAATCAACAAATAAAGTCGTCGAATAAGACCCTGCTTACAATCGAGGAAATTGAAAACATAATCCATAAGAAACAAACAGGCCAAACAATTCCCATAATGATTCATTGAGTTTAGCAAATAGATCAGAGAAGGAAAGCAGATACTATTCAGAAAAATGTAAAAATCGATTATTGAATGAGAATCAAAAATCATACAAGTTAAAAGATATGGTACCACACTAATGAACAATAAGCTATAATGCAAAAACGAAATAAGTGAGATTGAAAATGTTCCAGGTCCCTTTGTTTTCTCAATGTTGTAAAGAACATGCTTCAAGGAATCAATCAAATAAAGACAGAAAACATTCAAATGGGGAAAAAAAAAAAAAAACTAATTAGAAGGCTGCATGAATTGATCACACGACCCTAGGGCCCTAGCAGAATAGCATACATTGACCTTTTGTCTTACCTTTATGTTTGGGTAAACTTATTAGTAACTTATAATTTAAAGTCAAACATTAACCCAGAGACATTTTCTTTCTTTATTCTTTTCTGTTAATTTCTAGTAATTCGATTAAAAGTTGAACTTAATTAATCCCATTTCCTTTGATTAGCCAGACATATACTCAAATATCAAATCTACCACAAACCCATGAAATAATCAAGAAAGGGCGGCGAAAACGGTGCCTAAAACTTTCAACATGATAGCAAAGCTATCAATTTTGACAAGAAAATGGATTATGATTTTTTTTAAAGACAAATCAAAATTAAAAATTAAAACGCAGATTATGATCAAGTTAATCTTAAAAAAAGAAGCAGCAGCAGCAGCAAATTTAACCAGAAAAGGGGGACCCATACTACATGTTTACAAGAAGACTAAAAATTGAAGACTTCGAATTGATCAAACGTAAACGGATCTTCATGAAACAAATCCGAATAGCAATCCAAAGAATGTTTCTCTTAACAAGAATACTAAAAGATGAAGATTTTAAACTGGCACATAAGCATCAACAAAAAGAAACAAATTATTGAGCAAAAATACAAGGTATACAAATATTCTTAACCATTAAGAAAGAAATATTGGTGGTAAATACCTGAAATTTCAAAAGAATAAAAAAATTAAGACAATGGATAATCTTGGATTGGGAGGAACACCCAGAATAACGCCAAGAAATCTAGACAGAGAAAGGAGAAATGATATTGGGTCAAAGTGGGGAACCAAGAATCTATATATATATTTGTCGAAGAGGGAAGTTGGAAACTGGTTAGAAATTGCACCTTGCAAAGAATAGTCATAACTCATTAACTCAACATTTAGATATTATTTATTCATATTCATATTCATGTTTTTCTTTATTTTTTTATTATGTTATTGTTTTATTAACGAAAAAAATTCACCCTTGCAGTTTTTTAATGTAAATTTCGATTGTTTGATAAAATCAAACTTGCCCTTTATTTGAGCCTGGCCCTGACCGACCAGTTATACATCGGAAGTGCTTAAAATTTGATTGTTGAATAAAATCTAAAAATTCTATCGTAGAACACATATTTTGCTTCGTTATCTCTGTACTAAAGTTGTGAAAATTTTTACCCTTTCGACATTTTTATTAATTTTCTTTCTCGAATCTAGCTTTTCACCTTTTTATTATTTTTGATAATTTTTGTCTAGTACTTTTTGATATGAGAATGGGTTATCTTCATCTAGAAAGGACCTTTAGTCTGTTATTTTTTTTTTTCTTGAATACATAATTTTTTATTTTTTATATAAAGGAAAAAAAAATACTAATCTAGAAGACAAGACAAAAAGGGCTGAAAAAGAAAAAAAAAAAAAAAATGAATTTGATCAAAGAGAAGCGCGTTAAAGTGGAAGACTTTGAGGTGGGTCAAATGGTGCCAATTTGGACTTTTTTTAAGTATTGATGTCAATGTCGCATTTAAACCTTTCAATTTTTATTTTTTTTATTTCTTCAGTTTCTTTCTAATTATAAAAAAAATTTGCATTTGTCAATTTTCGATAGAAAATACCATCGATGATCATTGACGAAATTTTTATGTGTGATCATTTACTCTATTTAATTATTATATTATTACTTCTTTAAAAGACCTCAAATTACTTGAGGCGTTTATGATGGTTAATGATAACAATCATTTATTACGTCTCCATATTCGTTGAACCATTTTTGGGTTACAAACAATTCAATTGGTCATTCAGTTCAATTTTTCCTTAGTCGAGTTATAAGAATGTCTTATGTCTACCTATATTAGCTCAGATGCGAGCAAATAATAAGACGCCAAACAACAATGATTGAAAAGTGATTTCTAATTCTCCTCTTTCAAAAATTCTGCCAAAACAATTTCTTTCAAGAAATCCATAAAGGACACGATTTGAGATTATTTGCACCATGATTTAAAGTTATGGACTAAAAATGAAAGATTGGTAAGGGCCAAGTTCCCTTAATGCAATGAACAATTTTATTTCCATAATTTTGTGGATTTTCAAATTGACTAAGTATTATTAATAATTCAGCAATCTTGATTTTTGAAATAAATTTTCTAGAAAATTCATAAGATTATTGTTCATCATAATGATTGTGGATAACAATCGTTTGACAAATTTATAAATTATTTATAAAGATGGATAGCAGTGGATTCCGCGAAATGTATGAATAATAATGAACAGTTTTGTGATGAAACTCGCGCATATTATATCACACGTTGATGAAGACTTCGAAAGTAAAAACGTCATATTTGATTTAAATCATATGTGGAATGTTATAAATATCCCGCTACTAAAGAAAAATTAAATTATTATTAAATATGCCGAAGTGTCTAAAACAAAATAATAACTTGAATAGATCATAAATCAAAGTTCAACTTGGAAATACTGAGAATTTTGGTGGAATCAATTTCTTGAACAACAAGTTTCCCAAACCAACTTGAAATACTGATCATTGGTGTGTGGCATCAATTTCTCATTATATTTCATCAAAAATTCCTCTGCATCTGCATAATTCTTGAATGAAACGACACCGTATGCTTTAGAATGGCCAGTTTCCTCGTTCAGAATAACCTTCACACTCAAAATCTATAAACAAAAGGAAATAAATTAAAAGTTAATTAGTTTCATAATTAAATAAATAGGAAACTGCTAAGTACCTCTTCACGGGCTCTGTAGAAACACTTGTGAAAGAGATAGTTCTCATCCATTCCAGGCTGCAAATTATCAACCCTAATTCTGCAACATCCATCTTCCATGCTTTCTGCTGTTTATTTATGTAATGAAGAATTAAATTATTTTAATTAATAATTATTCAAAAATTCATCTTGATTTAATTTAGTTTTTTTATTTTTGGCAATAATAACCTGAAGATTTTGCAGCAGCATATGGAGCAAGCCTAAAGATCTGCACTTGATATCCAGTGTTGAGCTTTTCCCAGATTTTCGCTTGATAGTGATTAATTTCACCAGATGAATCCTCTGCTGCTAATGTAATATAATAAACTACACCAGCAGTGGGTCCAATATTAAGATTCACAATTTTCAAAAACTTCAAACTTCTTTCTAATTCTTTCTTATTGTGTTGTTCTACTGCATAGACTGCTGCAATCTCAGCCCTCTGATAAAGATGATCTTGATTTTTGCCGATTCTCTTTATTCCGCCCAACAATTTACGACCATCATCACTTGTCGTCACGTAGAATCCCTATGGTTACATAGGAATTAACGAACAGAATATTTAGGGTTCGATCAAAAGTAAGTTATTCAAACATGTTCGACGACGAAAACTTACCTGACTATTGTTCAGATCATCCATGTATTCGGAGTAAGTTTCTTGATCAAATATCAAGTCTTCCATCGTCACAGGGAAACAATAAAACTGCAATAATAGATGAAGAAATATTGGCTTGCTTTTATAGGAGAATTCAGAAATAGGTTGTGACCCTAATTTAAGGTATCCATCCTATTTAAAGTCGGAAAAATCTAGAAACTAAGACGGTGTTTACAAACTGAACATGGAAAGAAATCCAAACAATTTATTTATTAAGGAAATTTACAAATATTACTTTACATCTGTATTTTTCAAGTTTAGGAAATAAAACATATGGGTTTTTTTGCTAATATAATATTAAAATTTAGGAAAAGAAGATAGTAAGCAAAACGTTATATATAATTT
>CAIGRT010199493.1:0-16514 GCA_903798405.1 Fraxinus platypoda | reverse complement strand
AAGCCATCTCTACCATCTGTTATATAGATAGGCTATTTACTTTTTGTCTTTTTGATGTTCATCTAACATTCATATTTTCAATTTGTATAGCATTAGACACGTAGATGAACATATTGTTTTTGTATCGACAAACTGATTGTCTTTTTGATCAGTCAATCTAACTTGCTTATTTTGGTACTCAAAATCGTCGTTTTCAATCTTAGTTAAAAAAAAAAAATTCGGGGCCCCCCCTCCACCCACCGTATTTTCGCCCCCGCAAGTTCAAAATCCTAACTACGTCCCTGGTCCAATGTACTTTAAAATGGGCATGATAAGAATCAAAATGGGAAGCAACAACTCAAATGGGAAGAACAACTCACAAGATAATATATAGTAAATAAAAAAAAAATCCTTTAATTAAAATGGACATAAAATTTCAAACTAAAAACCAAAAGCTGCCAAAACAAAAACCAAGAAAAATGAAGCAATTTGGAGCAATTTTATAAATTTAAATTCACGGGGAAGTCGGAAAATAAAAATCAAAGACACTGCAGAATTCTCGTATTCCTACTAAAATTCAATTTTCAAGTCACTTGTCTTCTCTTGTATGAGAAACGTTAATGGGACTGATCAGAAACTATTGATCTTCGTTCTTCGCCAATCATCCAATCCATCCCTTCAAATGCTTCTGTACCATCACAAAATAGTAATTCTAACTTAAGCAGAATAAAGAAAGAGTTAAATTATGAAAATAAGAATAAAAAACAGCACCATCTATTTGGCACGAGTTCGAACAAGAGTCACAAACATTCATTCTTTTACGAGATTAAGGATAAAGGTCGATTCTTGCTTGAGGACTATGAGTGTGTTTGGTAGAGATTAAAATCGGATTAAAATTGAAAAACTAGCCGTTATTGTTGACTTTTATTAGACGAGTGAGATCAAATAACTGCTATATTTTCAATTTTAATTGGATTTTAAGTTTTATCAAATAGGGCCTATATCTCTCTCTAATAATATGAACAATCCTATAAAGGTTAAAAAATTAAAATAAAATTCATCTCCAATCACATGATGCAAAATGGGTTAGAATCACTTCAATGGTTAGGAACAAAAATAAAACCCAAAGATTATTGTTGCATAGAAAATGTGGGATATACATTCACATTATACCCAAATCACTAACCTTTCAAGGTATGTTCGGTACTCAACCCCTACCAGATAGTATGTTCGGTACTCAACCCCTACCAGATAGTATTATAAACCAGATCTTAGCTTCTTTTTGTTCTTTAATACTTTCCAATGCAACCTAATCTCTTTTTCTTCTTTAATACATCCAATACAATCTAGTCCACCTCACCAAATAGGCTATCAAGGTAATGCCAACCGTGTTGTTCTAATGTTACAAGTATCCAAACATGCACACATAGAGAGAGGAAAGGAAAACACACCCCTGAATCATGATTTTGGGATTCTCCAGTTTCGGAGGCTGGTTTTGCATTCCTCTTGGCTTTGAGCAACTTTTCACGATTTTCATAGAAGTTGAAATCTTCTAATATAGAAGTCTTTTCTGAATAATTCTTGAAAATGCTAAGCATTTCTAACCCTTGCTTCAGTCCAATCTGTTAAGAACAATTATGATTACAAAAGCATCCGTCAACATTATGAAACTGACTCTTCTAAATAAAAAAAACATAGGGAAATCTTAGTAAATAGTATTTATAAAAAAATGTTATAAAGAATATGGTTCATTTCAAGTTCAATTAAAATTACATGCACATCCATGTTCATACAAGTTCAAGGCTAGAATTCAAATTGAATTTGATTTAAAATGATATGCTCTAAAAGAATGTTGAAACTTAAGTAAGAAAAAGTACCTCTTGTGCATCCCTGGTATATGTCACGGACCTATTATCATTGTTCTCAAGGGTAATATGGTTTAAATGAATGTTGGGAATGTCTTTAATTATGTGCCACTTCACGGGGAAGAAACCGTTCCACTTGTCGAGCTGCCAGAAGTCCATATTTTTGTTGAAATCAACCTGTCCAATCATCTCAGCTACGCCTATGAACTGTCCACTCGCGTTCACCTTGATATAAACCAAGATATAAATCACTCAAATAAAAGAAATGCGTGTTGGGTAAGCAATACGGAACATGACTAAATAGTAAATAGTCAGTATAATGTACAAGATTTTAATTTCTTTTTCTTCTTTAATAAAGCCAATTCTATCAAATCATCGCTACCAAACAAGCATGAGCGGCTGCAACTACTAAAACAAAGCATAATGAGACTAAAAAAGTGGAGTACATGCTTTATGTAATGATAAACGCAGGTTTAGTTAAGATGACTATAGCAAAAGATCACAAACCCCAAAAATATTGACTGCTGAGTTGCAAAATAAAAGGAGGAAATGAAATAAGCTTACAGAAAAGAATAGAAAGACTGGACATTTCGCTCCTGATTTGCTTGATGTAGCATTCACATCACGGAAAGCAGCATCTAATTTCTTGTTGCCATTCGGAGTACTTGACCAAACATCATATTTGATGCACTTGTGAACGTCATCCTCGCTATATGACTTGATCACATAAAACTTTGCTTGATCATATTGTATTTGAAACTCTTCTAAGTTATATTTGTCCCTTGGAATAGCCAGCACTGACTGCTCAACCTCAGCTGATTGCAGCACGGAATTGATCCTATTGTTGGCTCTAGGACCACGAGTTAATTCTGTTGATGCTCCAAATTCTCCATTTCTTCTAAAATTTTCTCTTGACTTGTATCCATTATTGTTGTTCCATACTCTGCCAGTTGATTGATAATTCACTGGACCATAGTGCATGAAACCACCTGAGTTTCGGTTTGTGGATGATGCAAATTTTCCAACTGGTTGAAATCCATTCGGGATGGCAGTCGAACGGAAACCAGATCCTAACTACAACAGATGATAACTTTAAGTCAAGAAAACATGTCTTCAAGACACCAGGGCAGACAAACAATGACATCGAAAGATTCAGTAAATGCAGATCCCAATAAAGTAAGTGCATGTTTGGTAGTGAGAACGTGATAGTACTAGACAATAAATATGAAAGAACAAGAAGCTAAAGATCTTGTTCGTTATACTGTTAAGTCATGTCCAATGCTATGGACCAAATGTACACTAAGTATTTTTAATGATTACTTGCAAACAAGAAAAAAAATTCTTCAAAAAATAAGAAAAAGGAATACAAAGTGCCAGTTTAAGTCTTATGTAGTAGCCGCTAAAGACTACAATACACTATATAGGTAGTTTAGGAGAATATGAAGTTCAGATTAACCCAGAAGAAATCATGATATACCTTGTTTAACGGATTGAGTGGCTGAGTAGGACGGATAGAGTTTGAAAAATTAGAAGCAGGCTGTTGTACTTTTGGGTTCCAACCCAAACTTGAAGCCTCACTTGAAATATTGTTATTGCTTGAGTTGAAAGCATTCGACTTCCCCGAACCACTTGGTCCCATCATAGACTTTATAGTACCGGATTTAGCAGCAGAGCCAAATGAGCCATTTCCATCATAGGTAGAATCATACGTGTAGCATGGAAAGGCGTCTGATCCATAAGGACCATAGCCAGGCATATAATAGACAAGTGAATTATTATCTGATTGGATACCCTGGTAAGTAGTGAATTAATAAATTATCATGTAAAGAGTAAAAATTACAGGAGTTCTATATGAGAAGAAGCTTCAAAATTACAGATATTATACACCGGATAAATTTACAATTCCAGTCATGTGGGAAGAACGTACTTTGTAAGAACCACCTGATGTGCTAAAATAACCTTTGTCATCCGACTGAGCAATGGTACCATTATATCCTGCAATAACATCGAAGTAGTAATACAGTAAATACACTAAACCGATCATTTGAGTGATTTACAAATGATCTTCAGCTTCACATATAAACAATATCGACAAGGTGCACGAATCTTGCACTGCCCTCCAACCTAACTAGAAACAACATCTTTCCCCCAACTTCACTATCCCACTATCAAGAAAAGGTGCAGTTTATAGAAACTATTTTTTAATACAAAACCAGTTAACTTCTAACCTGGGTAGTAATAGTCATAATAGCTAGTGGGTGAATAATAAACACCTTGCTCCGAACCTGATGTTTGATCAATAACCATTCCTTTGATACCGGATGTAGCATCCTCTATGGAAGATGCAAGAGAAACTGAAGCAGATGGTATTTCATCTTTCCCAGAAACCTGAAAGGTCAAAATTCAGAAAATGCACATATTATGCACAAATTAAAAAGAATGACTATTTTTTTGCTACTTCCCTCTCAATTAAATTTCCAAAAGTATCCTTACTTTTTGCAATATAGGCATATTATGAATGCAGAAAACAGAAGAAAAACAGATTAACTACATGCTACAAGAACTAGTAAATTTCATGAACAAAGCTCAGTATGGAAGTTGGAGAGCAAATGGTCGTAAAATCATCATTGCAACTAAAATTACAATTTTACTGCCAACGATGCCAAGAGAGAAACGTGAGATACTGTGTGCAATTCAACCATGAAAACTCTACAACTTTAACTAGCAAAAAACTATCACATTGATAGTCTGACCAAAAAGAAAAGGTATATTTTTTGATCGAGTAATTTTTTTACCTCGAATACAATGAGGCCTGAAACTTAAGAAGTATGATAATTGATTCAAACCCAGCAAAACAATTTGGAAGGAGGAGAAAGGGAACAGAACATTTAAGTTGGGTAACTGGTAAACAAATTATATAATTAATCAAGATAAATAATTGTCTCTCAAGAAAAGCCACCTTAAAAAAGAGAAAGCAGAAAAGGTAATATGAATTATCTTGATGCCAAACTATGTCGATGAAGGCATACCATATCTTTTCCAGAATGTTCACTTGAGGAATCAGAACTCGGACCAGGAGGTATTGGCCCAGCTGTAACATATGGTTTAAGTGCATCAGATATATATTTTCCTACAAAATTTATAAACTGAAACGTGTGGAAATAAATTCACTAACTATATACACAATACTACCTAAGAGAATATATAAATCAACTCTTGAGTTTATAACTTAATATTGGAACTCATAAACCTATATACCCTTATTTTGTAAATTGAAGAGGCATTGTTGTTAAACAAAAAAAGTGTCAAAGCTCTAGAAATGCGTAAGATAAACTCCCTAAAGCAATTAATAAATTGATTTCTTCAGAGGACATCAACATAGTAGTTAAACTAATGCTCCGTGCATGTTCTTATCCATCTTCATCAAAAACATTTCATGAATCCAATCATGCCAAACAAATGCCATATAATCAAGAGGCAAAGAATACCATTTTCTACATTCTTCCCTCCAGTCATTGTGTATCTTCAAAATAAACCTTCTGGCCTACAAAAAACAGAACGAGGGAAAAGGATAAAACAAAAACACTTTGTACGCGTATAGAAAAGACAGGTAGTGTTCCCTCGGTATATTTAGTCATCAACAGTATGAGAAATACTCTTAATTATAAATAAAATCTCATAAATGAAATCCTGATTTTTCATCCAATAATAATGCTGGAAGAGTAAATAAATTAATCAATGAAAAATCAACAAAAGGTAGACATATATCGAGCATCCTCGTGCAAAAGGGGATTCTGTTATTCCCTCTTAGATGTGAAAGAGCAAGATTCTTTATCTCTTAAAAATTTAGCAATGCGCAAAGAAACACAACTCAACTTTTGGACACCATGAAAAAACCTTCATAAACTAGTCACTATTGAGGGTTTTTACATGGCCCAAAATATACAAACAGAAGATATGTTTTAATGATTGAAAATAAGGATTGCACAAATCACAGAAATGGGATATTATAAGAACACTTTGGTTTTTTCCCCACTCACAAAAATTCGCCTACCATTGAAAAGACAAAATAAAATGTCAATGAAAGAAGTCTCTTTTTTTTCTGCCCACCCCATAGTCACAAATACAAGGATTATTTTCTCTGTATCGTGCAGCCATCAATTCATTTCAAAAGGGGCCTCTGTAGTTATACGTGCCTCCGTATTATTGTAGCGAATATTATATTTCAAATCTCACACAAACACACGAATTTGGCAGCAAAAAATTACAACTTTAGAAGAAAAAAGGGAACCATGTGAACTTGTGAGTCTTATAAAACAGCTTTCTATTCAGCATGGAATCAAAAAAGAGAAATTTTCTTCCCAAGATGAAAAGAAAGGAACTTTACGATGCATAAAGTATCCTACATAAAAGCAAATTGATAAATGCACACATATATTCAGCTTAATGTGCTTGAAAGTTTGAAAAAACTACTGTATTGTCACTTGTAAAAATAGCATAATCTCAAGATTTTCAAAAAAGCAAGTACAATATCAAACCTGCAAGTTCTGATTAATGGGAAACCGCTTTATTTACAAAGCAATAGCGGTTTTCAGTGGAAGTGGAGTCGAAGAGGTAGTGAAGAAAGAAGGAAGGTACACGCAAAGGAGGCGTGTATACTCAGAAGACTTGTGTACCGAAAACCCTTGATCAGATCTAACGGCTGCTTTGTTATCTATTGGTTCGCAAGAATAATGACAATGTTATGCTTCGATGCTACTACCATACAAATTATATATTTCGTTTAATTACATTTAAATACTCAAGGATTGTAACATCAGTGGAGCTATTTGTAATGAATTTTCTTTTTCTTCTCGAGGTAAATGAGATTAGAGGATGTTTGATAAAGTTTTAACCTATTTTAGTAAAAATGATAAAATAATAAAATTGTGAGCCCTAATTAAAATTAATTTTTAACTTTGATATCAAGAGTCCGTTTGATTCTCATTTTTTATCTATAAAAATGAAAAATATGATCGTTATCCATCACATCGAGCCATCAATTTTGAATTTCTATCTTTTTTGTGGGGCCCAATAACGACTATATTTTTCATTCCCATTCTACAATAATGAGAATCAAACATGCTCCAAATGTTATTCGTTTTTTAACATATCCCAAACAAGTACTTAATTACTTAAATCTTAAGGGTCTGCTTGTGAGTTTTGAAACTTACAAATAAATTTAACCGCTCATTTTTGGAGAAAACTAAGATAGAAAAACATGAAAACAAGTTTGAAATGCGAACTAGTGGCAAAATATACATATATACTACAATACAAGGACTAGTTTTGCAATTTTTCTAACTTCTGTTCGGCCACAATATTCTACAACAAAAAGAAGGCTTGCACGCATGTTAAAATAACAGTAGATTAAAGAAAATTGATTTTAAACCTAAGATAAATATTAGGGCAAATTTTGTCATTTAATTTCTCAAGGTTTCTTCTTCGATTGCTGATAGACGACAGAAGACGAGGATTGAGATTCTTGTGAGTGACGGGGAAATTCCGACAGCATTTGTACAACCTCTCTCATTGTTGGCCTTTCAACACTGTTTTCTTGAATACAAAGCGTTGCAATGAAAAATAAATGCATGGCTTCTTCTTGAGGCACCATTGTTAACCTTGAATCGATGATATCAGTAACTTGTTCTCTTCGACAATCCGTTGCTTGTTTGATCCAACTTACGATGTCCACACCTTCTCCAAATTCGCCCACCGGCTTTCTCCCGGTTATCAGCTCTAGAAGTACCACTCCATAGCTGTAAACGTCGCTTTTTTCATCCACTTTCAACGTATATGCATATTCTGCAATATTTGTAGAAAACATAAAAAGACAATGACCTCTAGAGTTCAAATGTTACAAATCTGATGTATCAAAAACAAGTAATTTTTTGAAAGTAATTTATTTGAATAGCAGCAGACATGAAATAACTAACAGCAGACATGAGTAATAGAAATGCAGAAAACAGGTGTTATTAAACACAGATTAAGGTACTATGTACGTACCTGGTGCAATGTAGCCATAAGACCCTGCAATTGCTGACATGCACTGGGAGGCATCCCCATCTACCAAGAATTTGGCTAGCCCAAAATCTGCAACATGAGCTTCAAAACTGGAATTCAACAAAATATTATTGGGTTTGACGTCTCTGTGCAGGATCAGTGGGGAGCAATCATGATGTAAATAGCACAATCCCTTTGCAGCATCTAATGCAATCTTGTACCTAATATTCCAGCTCAAGAATCCACCTTTTTTTCCATGCAGCGCCTCTCCTAAACTTCCATTTCTCATGTATTCGTACACAAGAAGGTTCGTGTCCTTGTTGGAACAAAATGCGAGGAGTCTTACAATGTTTCTATGTCGAATGTTTCCTAGTGTTCGAATTTCAGCTCGAAATCCATGATCACGACTGTTAATGCCGTTAAATCCTAGGAGCTTTTTGACTGCAATTTCAACTCCATTAGGCATTTTACCATGGAAGACGATTCCAGCACCACCCTGACCGATCACGTTGCCATCTTTTATGCATTCCAGGACATCGGAAACTGTGAAGTCGAGCTTTTGGAAGGTGGTCATTTTCCAAGAATCAGAGGCGTTTTTCTTGAATGACTTGGCCTTGATTATAGCTGCTGTAAAGACTACAGAGCACATTAGAAGGCCAAGGGCGAATATTAGCTTGAACGAACCACGGGACTTTCCCGCTGGACTAGTGAGTGCTGTGACATTGCAAGGATTGTGTAATAAGGATCCACAGAGTCGAGGATTGCCCGCAAATGAAGATGCATTGAAGACTGAAAACTCACCCGATTCAGGTAGCATACCGGATAGATCATTGAACGAAAAATCAGCCGTCGTTAGACTCTTCATTGAACCAATTGAATTAGGAATGGTATCATTCAAATGGTTTCTCGATAGGTTTAAGTAATTCAGGATCCGATTATTGCATATTTCTGGTGGAATTGAGCCAGATAGACTGTTCTGGCTGAAGTCCAAATAAGTCAGATGAACACAATTTCCAATTTCTGGTGGGATTTTTCCGGTAAGAGAATTTCTACGAAGATCAAGCTTTAGAGCTTGGTGAAGTTCACCGATAGAAGGTGGGATTGGACCAGAGAAATTGTTCCCACTAAGCAAAAGGATTTGGAGGGAAGACAAATTTGAAAGAGAAAATGGCAAAGATCCCGAAAGTCGATTGTTGGACAGATTCATTTGACCTAATTTAGTTGGTTTTGACGAAGAAGTACCACGTTCAGACAAGGTCCCCGACAACATATTGTTCTGCAATTCAAGAAAATTTAGCTCAGGCAAGAAAATGAACCCATTTGGAATGCTACCATTCAAGTAGTTTTGCCCCAGCCTCACCCTAACAAGACTTGAACATGTGCCCAAGTCCTCCGGTATTGAACCAAAAAGAAAATTTTTATTCAGAATCAGTATTCTAAGCTGTTTTGAGGCACAAACCCCTTTCGGAATTATACCGGTAAGCTTATTTGAAGACAAATCCAGGTCTTGAAGCTTCTGATTTAGGCCAAGATTCGCCGGAATAGTGCCAGTGAAATTGTTCGTCCAGAGGCCCAGAACTTCCAATTCAGGATATTCAGCAATAAAATCTGGTATCCACCCGTGTAATCTGTTCAAGAACAGATTTAAAAGCCTGAGCTGTTTGAGATTGATCATTTCATATGGGATTTCACCAGTGAGTGCATTGAAAGAAAGATCAAGATTTACCAGGCTTGTTAAGTTGCCTAATTCCTTGGGGACTACCCCAGATAGTCTATTCAAATGCAGAAAAAATGTGTCGAGTGACTTCAAATTCCCCAGTTCAGGAGGGATTGTTCCATCCAATTCACAACTTGAAAGATCCATATGTACAAGATTCACCAGCTTGCCAAATTCCCTTGGAAGTCCACCCTCAAAAACATTGTAATAGCCCAAGTAAATCTCCCTCAAGTTAGTGAGATTGCCCAATTCTGGAGGAATTTTTCCCTCAAGATCATTTCCAGCCAGGGACAAGTATTCCAATCCAATCATATTCCCATAACTCGCCGGGATTTTTCCATAGAAGTAATTTCCACCCAATTCCAGGTGCTTCAGGTTCTTCAAATCCAGTACGTCCACGGGAAGCAAAGCAGAAAAGTTGTTGTTATATGCATCAAACACCTCCAAATTGGCAAGGCTAGAATAATTCCAATCCAGATTTCCACTAAACTGGTTGTTTGATATGTTAAGAAATCGAAGACTTCCCGTATTTTCAATCTTGATTTCACCAGTGAAATTGTTTCCATCAATGACAAGATCCATCAGGTTATCAAGCCTGGAAATTTCAGGCGAAACTGAGCCGTAAAGAGCCAAGTTTGATATATTAAGCGAGATTACTCGTCCTTGGAAGCATTTGATTCCAGCCCATGAACAGATTGAGTTTGGATTAGAGGA
Source organism: Fraxinus platypoda (assembly GCA_903798405.1). Classification (NCBI taxonomy): domain Eukaryota; kingdom Viridiplantae; phylum Streptophyta; class Magnoliopsida; order Lamiales; family Oleaceae; genus Fraxinus; species Fraxinus platypoda. The sequence goes on along the minus strand of CAIGRT010199493.1, from coordinate 6,197 downwards.
ATTCCAAGTGTTTATCACCGGATTAGACTCATATTCAAACCCTTGTTTAAGTGAAATCAGGGTATGAAAATCAGAAATGAGAGAGGAAGTAAAACAAGTACCCACAAGTGAGAAGAATGTTAGTGTTAAAACAAAGAAGGGTACCATATTTTGTTGGAAATGTTTCATCAAAAACGAGTTTGGAAGTAGTGGAAGAACAAACAAAGGATTTTAAGAGACTGATTGGTTTTGAATTTCCCAGAAAATGACTGAAAAATTGAAGGAATATGAGAAACTTCGATTGTGTATTGGCTTAAAGAATCAATCATCTTGTGACAAAAGAGTCTTCAAGTTCAAGGAAGACGATAATCCAACTTTTCTCACCCTCTACTTTCCCTTTTGACCTTCAGCCCAGAATAGATTAAAGATCATCAAATTTGGTGCAGATCTTGATTTAAACCAGAGTTAACTATAAGACGAACTCGTGAAATTTAAACCAATAAAGAGAGACAAACTTATTTATTTAAATTACGTTCTCCCAATCATCCTAAAGATAGGAAAAGAAAAGGGAGAAATAAGGAAGGTTTTTAGTTAATTGAAAAACAGCCGTTGGATAACAGAAATTTGAAGTTCAGATTAGGGGGACAAAACTAAAGTTGATCATGTCCTCTCTTTTCTTGCTCCCTCTCTTTATTCGTATGACAGAAATACCCTCTACCTTTAATCATATAGTGGCCTTTACTTTGAGTGTGAGATGATGAAATTGCACTTTGAGCAATCAAGAATGCTGAGTTGGCTTTCACATATCTGATAAATGATACAATGAATTCTGATTTTTCATTCGCCATATAACATGTACATAACAATTTACATAATTGTTTACTAACAGATGATGTGGCGAGATTTAATTGGATCAAAATCTCATCAATCAAATAACTTTCCCACTTACATTTTGACACCTTATCATTATGTAAAATATTATGTAAATAGTTATGTATGAGATGAATTTTCCGTAAATTAAACTAAATATATCTAACTATTTACAATGATATATTGTCTCATTGACCTGACTATATGTGGTTAGACGATCTTTCGTCGGTACAAAGAATCAGTGAATCTTTAGATGGTTTACAAAACGACCCAAAGGGATTCGTCTCATCGACCCAAGAATGAGACTTGTGTTTTCTTATCTTTTTTCTTTTTTTTAAGCAATGCGCTGAAACCAAAGTAGTACTTGTATCAAAGTTTTCAGGGGGACCAGTTTTCAGCCAATGAAATTTTTCTGCAAATTGTGCATGGTAGTAGTTTCAAGGAAATCTTTTCGACAATTAAAAGTTTAATCATGCTACACAAACAAGCTCAGTGACAGGGATTAAAAACAAGAGGACACGTGGCGCAACACCACTGGACAGTTTGAAACAAACAAAAAAAAAAAAAAACTTAGCTACACGGTGCTACCAACGTAGCACCTGTTCCTGCCCCTGTTCGCAATCCCTGTTTGAGTAGTATTATTGTTAAAAGTTACATAGATGCTGAATTATATGGTTAGTGGAATCTATAGAAAATCAAAACTTTGTGCAACATACTTTTTAATTTTCAGTTCATTTTTAACCATATTAAATAAGAAAAAGATTTTGGGAAATGAACACAAGATGGATACTTTTGCATTTACTAGAAATTGGGTTTTGATGAGTAGAAGTGTCAATCTTGAATCATTTTGCATGGCACATGTGAAGCTAGCAGTTCAAAAATGTTGTAATTTGTTGCATGTGTGCGTATAATATATGTATTCTGGGCATTTTTTCTGGTTCCAATTGCAATTCCCACAGTTGGAGACATATGCCTGAAGCATAAAAGTGAATGTAAGAAGTAAAAGATTATGCCTCCGTTTGGCAAATTTATAAATGGTTTATGGGCTTATTTGGTAGGGACTTTTATTTTTGTTTTTGTAAAAGAGTTTCCTAAGGAAGCTACCTCAAGTCAACTTCCTCTAAAAGTTCTTCTAACTAGATAAAGTACTTCTAGAAAATTATCCATGATTCAAAAGCAGTCTTAATCTCATAAGCAACTTTTGACCTTTAAAAAATCCCGTCAAATGGTCCTATAAATAGAAATAGTAAGATAAAGTAGTGGATCCCGCGAAATATATGGATATTAATGAGTAGTGGTTACGAATGTATAGTTGAATTTGACTAATTTATAAATTGTATCATAACGGATGATTATCAATACATCATTACAGTGTTTTTTTGAAGTATGATCAATAATGACTATGTTGTATGTATAGATTGCATGGAAGAAACAAACTGCAGGAAAAAAACTTTTTCTTTTTTTCTGCTTTATTCCTCATTGCCCTCCCTGAGTTTTATTAGAAGATAGAATAGTCTTAAAGAGAGCTGAAAAAGTAAAAGCAGAGGTAAGAAATCTTTGTTTTTGATCTTCCGCTTGTGAAGAAACTAAAGATAAATATATGAAACTTCCCACCCCCTTCACATGGAAAAAATAAAAAAAGCCTCTGAGAAATTCAAGACTCCTCATATGTGCATGGAAAAGTGTGCTCTTGTATTATGAATAAGAAGTTCCACTGAGCTTTAACACTCTCATGGAAAAGGCAGACTGTGAGGTGAACTTTTGAGGTGTCTCTGCCTGTCCAGTTAGTGGGTAGGGCTGCAATTTTTGAAAAAGTCATTTTCATGTTGCAATGGAAAAATCTCGTGTAACAAATCTTACAGCTAGATTGATCAAGTCTTGAGCATAAAAATAACATGCATGGCAATTCAATGTCTCGGATGTGGAGAGGCTCGACCAACTTTAACACCACTACGTGCATATAATACATTTTACTCGAATCAGTATCATTGAGAGGTCGACCTTATATTTTGATTTGATTTGACTCCACTAGATGATTAAGTTACATCACTTGATGTTGATTTGGATTGAGTCAGGATTAAATGTCTCTTGTGGTGACATCTTTGTTTCTTATCTCTTAGATTCCACATATTGGATGAGTCCATCAGCCACTTCCAAAAGCCCTGAATCAAGAAAAGTTGGTTGTTTTTTAGTTGGATTGTCATCTAATCGATATATAAATATATCATTTTGTCGTATATTAGACACGAATGCATACACAACACGGGCAGAACTGAATAGTGTAATGAACAAAGTTTTAGTGCCTTTTGTGCATGTTTTCTATTTGATAAGATTAGACAAAATAATGTATAAAATTTTTAACTTTCTTTGCCATTTTATTATTATCTAGTTAAATAGTGACATCATGCTTTCAAATGATAGATTCACTGCCAATAAATTATATAAAGAACATGCAAATGAGCCTAAAGCAAAAGCTCAGGAATTCAAGTTTGGAATCCCTTGATTGAATGACTTTCTGCGATGCCCTGAGCTTTGTTCCAAAGGTGTTTGATTTAATTGGGAAAAAGCTCAGAAAAGAAGCATCTTTGGATGGTGCACTGTCTATTTTCCTGCCTTGCCTTAGATGGAGGAAGAGATGAAAAAAGATTGGTGTCTGTGTGTAAAATTACAAGGGTCTTGAGAGTATAAAATTTTTAAAAGAAATACACACACACACATAAAGCTTGTTTGGTTAAAGGATCCTCAACTCTGCACAACGATATGCACACGAAGTTGTGTAGGGTCTTTTGATCATTATAGTCAATAAGATTTTTCATAGGAATTTCCGTAATTAAAGAGGATTTTGGGCTTCATAGTAACTTGTCGTTTATTGAATATTCAAGCTCGAATCAACGAGTCTTCATAGTAACTTGTCGTTTTTCAATCTCAAATCAATAGGTTCAAATTCCCAATATTCATGCTCGAATCAACAAGTCTTCATGACAAATTTTTTTCGCATTTTAAGTAATCAGCAGAAATTAAAAGGTTGATTGTTTTTAGAGTTAATGAACTTCGACCTACTTCAAAAAGTCCAAAACCTTTACCTTAAGTAACCTCACTATATGTGCATGCTTGTGCGTAAAGCGTGCATTTGTTGTTTATTGGTTGTGCCTCCACTAAATTGTGAAAATTCTTATAAAACAAAATATTTTCTTTCTTTTTTCTCACATGAATCCTCACTCTCAACCGAGAGAGAGAGAGGGGGTGGGACACCATAAAAGATGTGTATCATTAAAATCTTGAAGCAAACCATTTTGCTTAAACAAGTGGGAGAATGTGGACAAATCATGGGTTAAAATGTGGGGAATTTCTGAAAGTATGCTATTATTACGGTAGATGGCATAGTCCAAATCTCTAGTCTTTAGCTCTGCACCTAGAAAAATTAATGATATCCCGTTTGACATTTCGATTTTGACTTAGGATTGTGGGGTCAATCTGGTGGAAATCCAACTCATATGCAAGATACTTTGGTCCATTCTTTGTCAATCTAACGTCATTCTCACATTTGTCTGCCCCTACCCATTAATATATCATTATTGTGTGTCGAGTGATAATTCAATTGAAAGGAAAATACTTAAATCTGATTTTGATGAATTTTAAACTTATAAAATCTCAGTTGAGAAAACTCGATCACATAAATTGCATGCACGCAACCTACAAGATTTGTAAAAATGAAAGAATCATGCTTGGTGTACAATCTTTTGTATAATATTGTTGATAACAACAACGTGCCACGTAGCATGTTATCACTTAACAGTTTAAAAAATAATTTATCTTTACAATCAACACTTTATAAAACATTGTCAAAAATCATTGTATTGTCCAAAATGAAATTAGACATTTCATGCACGCCAATATGTGTCACGTAAGTGGCAATTTGTACGTGATTTGCAATGTATTTTTTATTAAAATAATTATATATAGTGTTATGCTTGCTCCCTACATAGAGTTCACATAAACACCATCTAAGATCGCCCATCTACATGGAGCCCATAGTGCTACGTAGTATCGCCCATCCACGTGCCATGGCTCCCATCCTGCATTGCCTCAACCATTGATGACCTTACTGAACTTCAATGAATCGAGGCCGAAGCAACTATCCAATCATTCCAAGACAATGTCCAAGGACGCAAGTATCAATCGACTCAATTCCCTATAAGGTTGGCCACGAGGCGAGTATGGCACTGGTCGGTCATTTCTACCCCTGCCCCAACATACCTTACTCCATCCTCGTACCCTATTAAAGCAAAACAGGACAAGACGATTTCGAAAAGAGATCGGGGTGGGGGCGGGTCTCCCACCCCCATTTATTGCTCCATTTATCTTATCTTTTTATTATTTATTTATTTTATTTTTTGCTTTTATTTTTTTACGTCATTAATTAGTAGATATTATCACCTTTTCACCAATTTGATAAAAACAACTTATGTTCTCTTTAAAAATGATGATAAGTCAATTATTTTTGTTTGATGAAAAATTTAAATTTAAAATTAACTTTAAACAGGATGAATAACGGGACAAAGACTATGTTTCCCGTACCTGCTTCGGGGTAATAACCCTCGCCACGCCTACACCCCACCCTGTTTACCCGATTAGAGGGGGTAATCCCCGACCCATTAGAGGCGAGGTCTCAAAAGTATCGGGTTGAACGAATTTTTTTATCATCCCTAATTCTCTCTGAGATGTGGCAAAGACCTCGAAAGGTCGCTGGCAAGCCTCACAATCCTACCACCATGAGCACGAATGGTGAGCTTCATCCCTGAGACAAGACAATACGGGCTAACGGCTATAGAAAGGAACCAAATCAAAGATACAATCGTGAGAGGATCGACGACTAATATACGAGCAACAAACTCGATATCGGTGTGATTATAGTCACGCCCAAATTCGATCACAATTTAAGGCCAATATGTCAAATGACTCTAGCAGTGTAGAGGTATCAATTCGAGTGGTCTAGGCGCTCAGCCCGAGTGAAAAAAAGCCCGCCCGCTAAAGGTTCCGAACTGGCTCACAAATTTTGGACTACAACTCAGCCCCGCCCACTGACCCATCCAAGTCAAGCCCATACGGATCACGGGTCGCAGTTTGTTCCAGTTTAGCCCGTATGATTGTATAAATAAAATTATAAAATATATAGAATTTTTCATATTTATAGTAAAAAATATTTTTTTTGTTAAATGTAAATTAAGAATTGAACAAAATGATAAATTCATATTTCTACAAAGAAATGTTTACATATAATTCAAATTTAATGTTACCTGAATTATTTATAACTTTGCAAAGTTAAATTTAATTTAAACAAATAACAA
>CAIGRT010199466.1:0-17242 GCA_903798405.1 Fraxinus platypoda | reverse complement strand
TATGCTCATTGTACATTCCTTGTGTACATGGAGTTTAACACTCCTTTGCAAAGTAAAAAATGGAGTGGCGGGAAAATGTGTTGTATTTTCAAACTGGCCAATCGTATTGCAACATGTGGCACAATGTCAAACTTGATGTAAAAAACAATGTATTTGTAGCATGATTGATATTTTACGGGCATGTTTAATACTCTAGATTGGATTGAGCTAACCAACATTAGAGGGAGATGAAAAATGCATGGTTATATATCGAATCATGAACCCGTGTTATTTAAGATGAGCAAGTAATTTTGTATTCGAAAATCCATGCTTTACTCGAGGCCCCCAATCGAGTAAAACCCAATACCAAAGGGACCAGTTTGATTTAGGTATCGTCGGTCGATTACGATTGAGAAAGATATATAATACAAAACTCTAAATTACGTAGGTTGCGGAGAATGTTCTTATTTTCAACTTTCTTCTTGTCTACACAGGATTAATGCCTGCCACAGAACATGCATATATGATAGCCACATGTGAGATATTGTTGTCTCAATTTTTTGCAGATAATGTGCTTAATATCAAATTTTTTAATTGTTGTCTTAGGTCTTAAAGTTCATCTTTCGAGTATTAGTCGATATATCTCTAAATATTGAACTTTACTCTCTGGATTGATGTTTGATAGAAGTAATTTTTAAGAATTTAAGACAATCACGCGAGTAAGTGAAAATCTCTCAATTTAACAATACAATCATAAAAAGTAAGATTGAATATTCTAACATATAATCACTAGATTTAACATGTAACAAAGTACCATTTAATTTAACTCCGGTGAAAAATGGTGCCTAGGTCCCAAGGCCTATTGCAAACTAGGAGAGAAGCCTGAGTAATTTCTGCGCATGGCTTCCAGGTGCAGTATGCTCCAACGACTTGATTTCGAACGTGCCTAACTTTTGATTCATTACCTCAAATTAGGATGTTTTTTTTATTTTTTGCATTGCACTCCAAATTCAATTATCCTTTGAATTAAATCATTTGTCCTATTGAGATCTTTCTACTAAATTTTGTCCTCTAATTTATTCACATACTCCGCACGTAGATTATCGTTCCACGTCTTCGATTTTCGATTGTTTGATACATTACTTTAATTCTTAATTATTACTTCTATTAGAATTTGAGTGTGACCCGAATTTTTTGTTAAATTTATTGAAAAATTCTAATTGAAGTGCACGTCAATAGAAATTTATTCTGGAATGCTATTGGAGTCTTATTCAAGTTGAAATTCTATTTGGAAGCCCTATTAAAAGTTGGAATTTGTATTGGACTTGAAGATATTGAAATTATGGACCAGGAAGAAAAGTCGCCGCATTTTCCCGTTCGAGCAACACCTGCATGTTTTCTCCCAAGACTTGGTCGCTCACCTGTCGCCCGCCTGACGTTCGAGCGATGGGCCTGTCTCTAGCTTATCGCTCGAGCGACATGGTTATCCTACCCAAGCCTTTTTCGTGTTTTAATACATTTTTTGCATTTTATTTTAACTACAACTCATCTATTACGGTTTGGACGTTGCCCTACATAGTTGTCTATATATATTTGGCTCTTCTCTATAATTTAATGATGTGAAATAGTGTGAAAAAAGTTATTACTAACTTTTAGGATCATTGTATTATTTCTCCATCCTCATTATTTGTAGTGCAATAAAATCACATAATTTCTCCGCCATATTTTCTTGTCTTCTTTTATTGTGCTGCTTGCGATCATATACTTCATTATTGTGACATATAACTTCAACATTTCAATTCAATTGTTGGTTTCATATCAAGTAGTATCGAACAATACGTGATTCTTGAATTCCCAACAATTAATATCAGAAATTTTGGGTATAATTAACACAACAACTTCCATTCACCTTATTTAATCCGAATTTCCTTCAAATTTTGGTCTCTTCTACTTAAGTCCTTCAGCTTTTGATATCTTTCATTTTGGTACATAATCTTCTTTAAGTGTATGTTTTAGTCTCCAAAAATTATGAAATCTTCCAATTAGCTATTCAAGTTTGTCCTATTGAGTCTCATGGCTTCCCTGCCTTCATTCAACATCATTCTTTTGTCAAATTAAGCTCCAATTCACTTTCTTTTGCTTTATTTACCTTCAAATTGGGGATTCAACCTATACTTAAATACAGCATAAAATAAGTAAAAATTCACTTAATTAATCAATTGAAGTTAATTTATGGCCCTTCGATAAGTGTGTAAAATACACTTATTAAATATTATCAACTTAAACTTTTGCTAGTCCCGAACAAAATCATATACTCACCGGCTCTGATACATGAAAAAATAATAAAAGACCCAATTAGATAGCTCACCATAAACATTTCCCATTCAAAATCGAGCAATTATTCATAATAAGCTCCCAAATAATGCTACAAAGAAGATTTTAACTTATCATATGCTCGACTAGTGTGTGTAAGAATATGAAAATTCAATTATCACCTCAGTCGGACCAAACTATACAAAAGGATAAACTATCAAATTCATTTCAATCCCAACCGTTAATGGTCATATAATTTTTTCGTTTCACATTCATGAGATGCACACCCTCCAACTTGAATCTCTCCAAAAATGTTATTTCTAAGGTTTGTTCTCATGTTTGGTTTGTTAAAAAAGATAAAAACAACTATTGGGACATGTAATGATTCTTCCTAATTTTTTTAATATCCCAGCCTCACACTTTTACTAGTTGAGTCAAATCTACTAGTTATTGTCGTGTCTAAGGTTTAGTTAGGCTTTTTGTGAGTTTTCATGTTTTATGCACATATTTTTACCTTTTTTCGGGATATTTTATTTGGTGTCCTAACGAGTACCTATTATAGGGTAGCTTCCACTCATGAACATTGTAACTTTTTTTCGTTTTTGCTATGACTATTGTAATGCCTATTGTTGGACTAATAATTAGGATTAGATTTCTAGCATTCAATCAATACTTAGGTTCTATTTGTTAGTCAAAATGACTCCATACAAGTCATAAACACTTATCCAATTAATCACCTTTATCGGCTCAACAACTTTTAAATCTAAATAATAGTTAGAACTTAGAAGTGACTATGTGCTTAATTATAGAATATAAAAATAAGCACAAAATAGCACAATTTGTTCACCTATCATAAATCAAACCCAAAAATAAATTCACAAGTCGACTCTATCTCTAAACTTAAAGATACATTGTCCCAATGTAAGAACGATAATAAGTTAAAGAATGATAGCAATACTCCCATATTATAAATGCATCTTTGTGGAACGTTTCCAAAGATTGATTTGTACAACATAGTCTCACCTCCACGCTTAGAGTGCTTCTACGGTTCTGAAAACGTGGCGAGTTTGCTAGAAAGTAATCATAAATCAATTATTTTTAGGATGACGATGTACTAACTACTTCAACGGAATAAAGAAAAATAATTATACTATGGATTCAAAATGCAAGATAAGGGATAGAAANATAGTCTCACCTCCACGCTTAGAGTGCTTCTACGGTTCTGAAAACGTGGCGAGTTTGCTAGAAAGTAATCATAAATCAATTATTTTTAGGATGACGATGTACTAACTACTTCAACGGAATAAAGAAAAATAATTATACTATGGATTCAAAATGCAAGATAAGGGATAGAAAATTGGTTGCCTTCCATTGAGCTCTTCTTTATAGTCATTAGCTTGACCTTTTGTCATAGGTTGCTCAAGTATAACTAGAAGTGATGTCTAAAAATATCAAACACGTGACTTTAAAATAATTTATTTGTATCCATCTCCATGTTCTGTTATGGTCTTTCTTCTTTCGTTTAATGAATGCAATATTCACCTCAAGGATATTTTATTTTTTTCCTTTTATGTATTGGGATTGGAGATGCTTGATCTAAGACTCTGCCAATTGATGGTACCAAAATTCATACCTAGGATCAGGATAGGTAGAGTAAGATATCGAGCTAGGAATTCGAATTTAAAATGATCATGAACAATGCTCCATGAAACCTGAAACACAAACCAAGAGGTTTGATCTCGCAGATCCTCTGGTGCTTAAGTCAACAAATCTAGAGTACTTGTATATAGTGTTTAATTAGGTCGTAGATAACTAGTACAATTAGGATGTTTGGGGGCTATGGGTCAGCACGAGTATCTAGAAAGTCATGTCCATGAAGGATTTTGGGGCTAATGCATACCTCTTCTGGTTGATCTTATTCTCGTAAGATGATACACACTGGCTAACAGTCCGCTAGGTGCTACATCATAGGCACATTGGGAGCGTAGATAATTGTAACAAGGATAAGGCCCAAGTATAAGTCTATCAAGAGTAGGAGATCACTCGTGCTCGATTACACATTGGTTCATTAGATGGTCGGGTACCGAAATTGGTAGAAGGTATGATGTGCCCCTCAGGACAAAAAGGTCATTCAGGGAGGTCATCGTTGGTCATCCATAGGTCGGTAACGGACCACAGCGAGGAAGGTGAAACCCCATCTTGGGATGCGATGGTCGGTGTAAAGGATGTCCTCTTCTTCTTATAGGGCCGGGAGAATTACTTGTATGAACATGCAAATGAGGTCGTCGGACTTGACATCCTGGGATCGGTCTTAGGCAAAATCTCATCGTATCATCAGCTATCAATTACTACTGAACACTTGAATGGATGACCTTAAAAGAAGGGTGAAAAGAAAAGAATTTACCTTTTCAAAAAAGGACTATTTGGTAACATCATTGAAATCATAACAGATTGATAAACTATTATGAATTTTGAATTCCAATTGAGACTTTTGGACAAATATATACGAGCCTACAAGAAAAGTCAAACAAATATATTTTGCTTGCATTTTACAAGTTCCACTTTTTATCCTCATTGGAGTTTCTTTTCCATTTCTACTGTCCATAGTTGAAATCATAGATTCTTCTCATCATGTCTCGAGAAATAGGGAGTAAAGTTGATTTCATATTATATTCCTCTCCACGAAGTAAAATTTAGACGGCAAACTTGTTACTCTGAATTAGATAGTATAATAAATGTATATTATATTTGTTTAATCGTATTCAACTTAATAAAAAACAAACGAGTCAAGACTCTACAAATACTTGGTAATTTGTTTGATAGAACACAAAATTTAAACGTGCTAATGCTAAGTACTTAATTACGATGATACCACAAAAAAGGGCAATAATCAAGATAAATTGGAACCCACATTACAAAACTATAATTAAGAGACACATGAACACTCTGATTTTCTCTTTACATGAAAATCACAAAAATTCAATTTTCCTAACATATCTGTTGGGAAAAAAATAGTTTTTATTAGTTGGTTTGACCAATTATTTTAGTGGGTTCCGTTAGTTTGACAAAAGATTTCTTGGCCGAGTATGTTCTTCTCTATGAATAGATTAATGTAATGTATTTATTTTCTCAAAACCAATTTATGGTGAATGAGAAATTAAAGTCAAAAGATAACTACTTGAAGTTGAAATAAATTGAGAATAAAAATTGGTAGACAATTGGAAAATGCCAATCTCACGTAGAAAAACTAGAAAAATAGAAACCACTTTATATTGCTAAAATTTGGGACTTGGGTTTGGGCCCCAAAAAGTACCATAGTCTATAAATGGAAGAGAACCTATATGCTAGTAGGTTGAGCCAAAACCCACGCGCGCACGTCGCTGCCGTCTAATCGGCCGGCATGGACCAAGTTGATATATATTTTTTGGTAAAATAATATTTGAGTTATATTATTTTTTTATTATTATTTAAAATAATAATATACTTATTTATATTATTTTTCCCGAATTTTCTGTGCGCGACACGTGGTTTCTTCTGAGAGATGGCGGTTGACAGTTAAATTGACTGTCTAAACGGGTTGTGTCTGTTGAAGACACAGCTTTTCGACTGTTGTGCCTTTTGAACACGATTTTTCAACTTCTATATAAAGGTCATCATACCCCTATTTTTATTTATTCCAAAAATCAATTCTGATTTTATTCTTCTTCCAAATTATATGCATTCATCCCTACATTATTCAATATTTAGCAATTCGGTCTCGAAATTTATTTTCGTGCATTTTAATCCTCCAGTTGTAGAGAGATCAAAACGTGAGTAAGTTCGCCGGGTCTTGTAATTTAGAATGATACTATTACAAGTCGAGGTCGTTATATTTTGGGAGACGAGTGCCAGAATACAGTTAGCACCAGTGCGGGGCATTATCGTTTTAAGGAGAAAGAGTCGAACTCTTGCCTCGACCATTAGCATTTTACATCGTTTATTTTTGCAAGTCGTAATTCTGCTCAAATTATTGCACGGTAATATCACTATTTGCCAACAAAATCTCTACGTATCTTCATCATCGCACAACACCAGTCCAACCCGTTCTCCCAAACCTTTGTCACCTCTCCTCATCCTATCGTTGCCACCTTCCCATGTTCACTCCCTCTTGATACCAATTTTCGACATTTTTGAGGTTTTTTATTAAGAAAATTGGAAAAAGAATTATTTGAGTAAAACTCATTTTTTAGTTTCACATGATTTGCCCGTGAAGCACCATATATGACGTCCAAAAGATGTAACACAAGCCGTAAGGCAAACCACATATGGAATCTACATAAACTCAGCACCATGGTAGGTACTGTTGGAAAGTAGAATATGCTATATGATTTGTATTGATAGAAAATATATGTTTTCCTTATGTATTCCTTAATTATGGTAATTACCGTGTATAGAAAATAGTCTTGTTGTGTATATATATTCTGTACTGTAACATTAATAAATTTATTCCTTCAGATTTTCTCTTCTTCTCTTCTTCTTTTCATGGTATCAGAGCAGGCTTGAGACCAGATTCGTTGCTGCACTCTAATTTCTCGTGCAGGACCTTCTCAGCTTGTCAGACATCATGGCCAGCAATGAAACTCCCACTTCCGGCAACACTGATGCTTCTCCAGATTTATTCAAGTCAGAATCTGTACCAAATTTTCCAAAGGCTGACATCTCAAATCCTTACTTCACTCATCACTCGGATCATCCAGGATTGGTTCTAGTCTCCAAGCTCTTGAATCGAGACAATTATTCAGGTTGGAAAAGGGCTATAACCTTAGCCTTAAACTCCAAGAACAAGCTTGGATTCGTCAATAGTTCTATCAAAGCACCCTCAGAAACGACAGATCCCGAAGGCTATGCGACTTGGTCGCGATGTAACGATATGGTTCATTCTTGGATTGTCAATGCTCTTAGTCCGAAAATCACAGACAGCGTAATTTACTACTCTACTGCCCACGAAGTTTGGGAAGACCTCCGTGAGCGATTCTCTCAAAGCAATGGGCCTCTCATCTTCGAAATTCAGCGAGATATTGCTTATCTTCGACGGGAACATCTCTCCGTCTCTGCTTATTACACTAAATTGAAAGGCTTATGGGATAAATTGGCTTCATATTCCGACACAGTACATGGGGCTCAGGCATATTAGCAAAAATTGATGTAGTTTTTAATGGGTTTGAATGAGACTTACAGTGCAATTAGTGGACAAATTCTTCTGATGAATCCTCTACCTTCAGTCCGTCAAGCCTATTCTTCGGTTTCTCAAGAAGAGAATCAAAGACTCCTTAGTGCCACACAAACCACAACTAACCTTGGTGGAAGCGCTGCTATGGCGGTGCGTCTCAACAATGGTGGAAAGACACATTTTTCAGCAGGAGCAGATCGCCCAGGAAAAAATTCATCTCAGGTACCGGACGTCCAATCGGACCGTTTTTCTTCTGCACCTGGAAAGCGACGCTATGATCAGGATCGACGTCGTTCTGGATTGGGAAGGGGACGACCTCAATGCACTTACTGTGGAGAGATGGGCCATTGGATTCAAAAGTGTTTTCAATTACGTGGATATCCACCAGGTCATCCCAAGGCAAGAATGAGTTCAGGACAAAATCCAAATCAGCATAAGGGGTTTTCTGTGGCTCACGAGGTATCAGAGGCGTCACACAGTGATGAAGGTAAACCTGCAGTTTCATTATTAGAAGCCCAACTCAAGCAACTTTTATCACTTCTTAACAATCACGATGAGGTTTCTAGTTCCAAAGCAAATGCGGTCACAAAGATAGGTTTGTCTAAAGTTACTTCATGCAATTTGATTATTGACAGTGGGACAATGAATCACATTACTTCATCATCTAAATTGTTGTACAAAGATAAAAACTGCTTGTTACCACCCGTATTGTTGCCTAGCGGAGAAAAGGCGAATATTGTTGCCAAAGGGTCTTTGCCTTTAAATTCCTTCTATTATTTGCAAGATATATTATCTGTGCCTACATTCAAAGTTGATTTGTTGTCAGTTAGTAGTTTGACAAGGGGTCTAAATTGTTCAGTGACTTTTTTTCCTTATTGGTGTATTTTGCAGGATCTGGATATGAGGAAGACTATTGGTTTGGGTAAACAATGTGACGGACTATATTATCTAGTAGCACTGGCAACGAAGAAATCTTCCATTAACCTCCCTCGCACACAAACCGACCAGCCTGCAACATCACCATTTCATCCACCAATCTCTGGCATAGTCGCTTAGGGCATGTCTCATCCTCTCGTTTAAGTTTCATTGCTAAGAATTTTTAAAATTTTTCAGTTGAGTCAAATAATGCTTGCCATATATGTCATTTGGCTAAGCAGAGTCGTTTACCTTTCAGTACTAGTACTATTTCCTCTACAAAGCCATTTGATATTATACATTGTGATATTTGAGGTCGTTATCGTCACCCTTCTCTTTCTGGTGCTAATTACTTTCTTACCATTGTTGATGATTATACACGTTTCACATGGATATTTTTAATGCGTGGCAAGAATGAAGCACAATCGCTCTTAAAACGCTTCTTCAATTATGTTCTTACTCAATTTGAAACTCGCATCAAAGCTCTTCGAAGTGACAATGGTGGGAGTTTATCTCACTCCGTTCCTTTTTCCACGATAATGGCGTCATTTTTCAACATTCTTGTATTTACACCCCTCAACAAAATGGGGTTGTGGAACGCAAACATCGTCACATTCTACATGTGTCCCGTGCTCTCAAATTTCATGCTCAACTTCTCCCACAATTTTGGGAAGACTGTGCTCTTACAGCTGTCAACATCATTAATCGGTTACCTTCGCCAGTTCTCTCTTTCAAAACTCCTTACGAACTTCTTTATTCAAAATCGTCCTCCTACTCTCATCTTCGTGTGTTTGGTTGTCTTGCTTATGCCACTAACGTTCACACTTTTCACAAATTTGATCATCGTGTCGTGCCTTCTATCTTCATCGGCTATCCCATCGGTCAAAAAACATATAAATTGTTTGATTTATCGTCCAAGACAATTTTTACTAGACGGGATGTAAAATTTCATGAACATGTTTTTCCATATGCCTCCGTCCAGCCCACTTCTGATGTATCTCCTTCAGACCGTTCTCCAGGCCCAATTCCATTATTGACTCATGACTCCATTTCCCTCACTGACCCAGCCCTTGACCTAATTCCCCAAAAATCTTCTCCACCCTCTCTCGACCAAACAATTCCTTCGCCTCCTGCACCACAAGCTACCATCGAACCAGTTACCTCTGGTCCACCATCCCCGACACCGATATCTTCGTCCGAAATTCCCACTTTGCCACCCGAACCACTCCCCCAGTGAAACTCAACGATTATGTCTACTCCCATGTTTACTCCCGCCAATCGCATTCTTCTATTCTAGGTCTGACCAAAGGTACACGCTATCCACTTGCCAATTATGTTTCATATCACAGATATACGCCTGCACACAGATACTTTATTGCTCAACTCACTAATGTCACAGAACCCAGATCTTATTCGGAGGCCGCTGCCACCCAACGTGGCAGGAAGCAATGCGTTCTGAATTACAGGCCCTTCAGGAAAATGGCATTTGGTCCCTTACCCCTCTTCCGGCTGGTAAGTCTCTGATTGGTTGTCGTTGGGTTTACAAGATCAAGCTTAAGTCTGCTGGATCTGTTGAGCCCTATAAAGCACGACTTGTGGCAAAAGGTTTCACTCAGTTGGAGGGGATTGATTATCAGGATACTTTTTCTCCAACAGCCAAGATCGTCTCTGTTCGTTGTTTGTTGGTTTTAGCTGCTGCTCGTGGATGGTCCCTTCATCAGCTTGACGTTAATAATGCTTTTCTCCATGGGGACCTCCACGAAGAAATCTACATGTCTCCGCCGCCAGGGCTTCGGCGAGAGGGGAAGAAACACTTGGTTTGTCGCCTCCACAAGTCATTATATGAGTTGAAACAAGCATCACGCCAATGGTTTGCTAAATTCTCCGAGGCCATCCGTTCAGCTGGGTTTGTACAATCAAAAGCTGATTATTCTCTATTCATCAGAAAGCAAGGCAAGTCTTTCACTGCTCTTTTGATATATGTTGATGACATTCTAATTACTTGCAATGATCCTGTGAGTATAACCGATATCAAGAAGTTCTTACATAATAAATTTCGCCTTAAAGATCTTGGTAACTTGAAGTACTTTCTTGGCATTGAGATTTCTACATCTAGGAATGGCATTTTTATTTCTCAACGAAAGTATGCATTGGAAATTATTAAGGATGCAGGGTTATTGGGGCAGCTCCCATGGACCGTGGTTTAAAACTGTCTGACAAGGGTCAGCCACTCAAAGATCCAGAGCGATATAGGCAATTAGTTGGAAGATTAATATATCTCACAATTTCAAGGCCGGATATTATGTATTCTGTTCATATATTGAGTAGGTTTATGCATCAACCTCGAAAGGATCATTGGGAAGCAGCTTTGCGAGTTGTGCGTTACTTGAAATCTGCTCCTAGTCAAGGCCTTTTCTTCTCCTCAACTAGTGATCTTCGACTGCATGCCTATTGTGACTGGGATTGAGCAGGATGCTCACTTACAAGGAGATCTACTACATGGTACTTTGTATTCTTCGGCCCCTCATTAATTTCATGGAGATCGAAGCGGAAGAAAACAATCTCACTTTCTTCGGCCGAAACAGAGTACCGTGCGATGACAGGAGCTTGTTGTGAATTGACATGGCTTCGTTATTTGCTCAGAGACTTGGGGGGTTTTACATCAAGAGACTGCTTTACTGTATTGTGACAATAAGGCTGCATTACACATAGCAGTAAATCCTAATTTTCATGAACGTACAAGACACATAGAGATGGTTATGTGGAAACAAGATTTGTGAGTTCTACAAATCAACTAGTTGATGTCTTGACCAAAGCTTTGGGAAAAGAGTTCTTTATACCTATGGTTCGCAAGTTGGGAGTACGAGACATCCACTCTCCAACTTGAAGGGGAGTATTGGAAAGTAGAATATGCTATATAATTTGTATTGATAGAAAATATATGTTTTCCTTATGTATTCCTTAATTATGGTAATTACCGTGTATAGAAAATAGTCTTGATGTGTATATATACTCTGTATTGTAACATTAATAAATTTATTCCAGCAGATTTTCTCTTCTTCTCTTCTTCTTTTCAGGTAAGACCAGTTAAAAGGTAACTATAGTAAATAAGTGTAATTAACCTTCCTCGCCTCAAATAAAGTATATGGTCACTATTCTAACTTTAACAATTGAAATTTTAAAGAGAGAGATGGTACAAAAATCATTATCTCATTGCCTCCAAACTATAGTGGGGTTGCAAGTCCTTCAGATATAATGCTTAATCTGACCATTATATTTTTTGTCATCGCGCACTTTTATGTGTGTGAATGTGTGAGAGAGATGAAATCTATATTTGATGAGTAGACATCCATATTCTCAACAAAGGATTGCCAAAATCTTTCGATGCCTATAAGATAACAATGAAAACTATTTTCTAGTCTAAACTAATATATGGTCGATGCTGGAGAAGTAATAGTTAAAAATTTGCAGTGGACAAAGATTGAAACACCTTTTTGTTCTTTTTAGTTCCTTCAATTTTAAAAGAAAAGGTGCGATACGCTTCCCTTTCGCGTATATACTGTATTTATTCTCTCTTTTAATGATTGAGACGTAAAATGTTTAGAAATAAATGATTGATAAAGTTTATGGTCTAACCCTTCACATTAAAATAGAAAACGTCGCGGCGCATTTCTGACTTGTGCTCTACACTATGATGATTAAGCCCTTGTTTGGTAGAGGCATTTTGAGAATAAATTTTGTAAAAATTGATATTTTTTTTTAGAGAATATATGTTTTAAAATATATATATTGGGAAAAAATGAGTTCTTGAAAATGGGAGCCAAACATCCCTGTAAAACCGAACCAATACTAATCATGTTAGGTGATAGTTATTTAAGTAGAAAAAAGAACAATATGCAACAATGGGAGTGCACCTTGTTTCTATAGTCACTCGTGGAATTCATTTTTTTCCATTGTCCTATACAATCTTTTTTAAAATAAATGGTGAACAATAATTAAATACATGATCTTTACTTGTCATTTAGAAATTTAATTAATATTTATAATTTATACTTTGGATCCATTGATAGAGATATGAGTGGAATAAAGATAATATTGATGAAGATTAGTGGCAGGCAGAAAGGTCCACGGTACATTTTGGAATGTAATTGCTAATAAAATAATTAAATTAAATTCAGAGATGTCATTTTCCAGATTATAGTTTACATCAGAAAATCTATTAAGGGATCACTGTTCTAAAAAGAAGTTATATTAATTAGTCGTTAATGGAGTATTAACTTCATGGATTAAGGGAATAATTAGCAGACAAGCATAGAATTAAGTAGAAAAACAAGTACTTATCTCATAATAATGGAAGGCCATTTTCTAATTATAATAATTAAACAAATGGACCCATATATTAGTGGAATTATGGTTAATTGATGGGATGTAACTAACACTATTTGCAAGAAATATTAGTTTTAATTTCACACACAAACAACGCTTTCAATAATGCTGCAAGTACAGGTCCACGTCGGTCCTATACGTGCCAGGGGATGTCCCCCTGTGTGATAGGGGGGAGAAAAAAAAAAAACAGGAGGACAGGTACGTGCAACGTAACTCTAATGCTTTTCCTATTTCCTTACTATTGTATTATCTATCAAAGGTGTTTTCATGGTCAAATTCTGAGTTCAATCTTAGTATTCTTGTGGAGCCGAAAGTTAAAAAATAAATAAAATTATTGATGGGATATGTTAATACTGACTTTTGAGTACAAAGAGACGGTTCAAGTAAGTCAGAGACAAAACTTTTGAAATGAATCTTCTTAAAGATATATATCTATTAAATGGCCAGCAAATAACCGTCGGCAAAAATTCATCATTATTAAGAAATACTTCATACTTATTATTCGACCTTGTGTCTAGACTCCAAAAAAAAAAAATTTCAAAGTTGCCAATGGTATTATTGTAGATGATGGGATATAAATCAATATTTGTTGCTGATTTCGGAAAGAATTACCGATACTTATATTCTCATTTATCGTCAACACACCTTCCTTAGTGATTATCGTAGACAACGTTGTTGATGATATCATCAGCAATCATCGTGGTAATGCGGTCATTGATCGCCGATCGATGGTTATTTGTGTCAATGACAAAAAGTTTATTCTTTCATTATTTCTTAATTTTTAACAAAATAATGACAAAAAATTTAGAATATATTTTCACTTTTTTAATCTTTAATAATAAGGCCAGGTAAGTTTTTTTTTTTTTTTTTTTTTCCTAACTTTCATTTCATTACTAGCAAAACTTAATCACAATATGATGTGTGGTGGGAAACACCTTTCATTTTCTGTGGCATTATGCTGATGAATATCATCGTCAGGATGATGCAATGATTTACCGAATATTAAACATATAGCATTATTCATTATTACAACTTGACTAATTATTGAATTTGTGGAAATTGAAGTTGAAAAATGTCTTATTATCCAAGTGAGTGACAGCCATTACTGCTAATTTGTCTAATCATTTTGAAAACATAGAAGAGTAATATCGGTGTCACATATTATTGTCGTTCCTTAAAAACGGGACTTTCTTCCCTTACAATAATAGATGGCAAACTAGGATTATAATATGTTAAGAATTTTTATTTATTTATTTTCGTGCATGGATTTCTAGATGAAGTTTCGTCATAATCCCACTTGCCTCAAAATCACAATTCCACCAATTCATTGTCGTTTGATTAATATTTTTAAATTAATAAATTCTTATCCACCAAGTTAATATAAATGCACAAGAATACATTAATAATTAATTTTATTAATCTTTCGATAACTAGATAAGATAAAGACGAGAATAAAATAAGATTATATTAATGTGTAATCGTAGAAGAAAATAAAAACTGAAAATAATTGTCAAACAAGCTAATGAAGCAAAAATTGAGGAACGCTAACACTTGCAAAGATTTCGTTCCCTAATTATCATTCTTGAATAAGGATTGTCAATTAATTAGACAGGCTTAATCAAGATCAACTTTGACCTTTGTTTAGTCAAAGTTCATGATTGGAATTTTAGTGTGTTTGTCTCCCATTATTGTAGAAGAAATGAAGTAATGAATAGTATTTTTTGGAGAATGTGTGGTTGAAATTTAAAGTAATTTTATTGATTTGTGTGTAGAATATTTTATTGGGTGAATGTGTGGTGAAGAATCTTACTGTAGCAAATAATTTTTTGGAANGTGTAGTGGAGAATCTTACTGTAGCGAACAATGTTTTGGAATAATGAGAGATAAACATGGCCTTAATATATGCTGCATAGTTGCTAGAAGACACGTTGATAAGTATAGAGAAATGTTGTGTAGCATTTAATTTCATGTTTAACAGAAAAATGTGTATCCTATGTTTGACATGTTAGACTCAAGTGATCGGATCGACAAATGTCTTGCATAACTCTCTCTCTCTCTCTCTCTTTTTAATCATATCAATCGTGTCTATTATATATCATATATATCACTAACTTTTCTTCTCCTTCTTTAGTTTTCAAGAATTCTTAAAATTTGAAAGAGTTTTGAATTTTGAATCGTCTCCAAAATGAAAACGTTAAACCTCGAGAGAGATAATTAAATAAAACTGGATTATCGATTGTCATGAGTACACAAATCACACTAAGTCAGGAATTGAAAATATGATAATAATAATAATAAGTGGATTTTAGATTCCAACACATTATTCACATATTTGCTTAAAAATAATCTTAGATAATTAATATAATAACTTAAAAATAAAAAACCCAATTCTTTTGTGTCACACACATTCAAATATGATAACGAGTTGATACAATTCAATATAAAATTTATTTATCGTATGACGATATTCTTAACTCACTATATTTATTATTTATCAAAATATCTTTCTTGCAAGTTAGGTCATACGTGTAGGAAGTGCACCAAAGAATTCTCCATTTACGGGATATTTGTTTTTCAAGTTTATTACTAAACATATACATGTACATATAAAATCTGGACATTTAAGAATATAATTACCATTTTTCTGTTAGGTTTGGTTGGTTTTTAAGGATAATCTTGTGTTCTTTTATAAAATTTTGAGTTGAGAATACTGGATAGTGGTGGGCACCAATTGACTATCTTCAGATATTTCAAGAATCAGAACTATTGATTAAATTTCAAGTATTTTGTATATAGAACCATTCAATTTTAAGTAATTTTTTGAGTCGAATTGGAATTGAAAATTTCAATTAAAATAATCACCCTTAATACCGGACAGTTCTTAAAAATGTGAAAAGGAACATTTATTATAAGATTTATATCTCGACGAGATGACTAGTTAGACAAAAACAAGACATGAAACAATATAGTTCTATTAAAAACACTACCAAGTATGAATGGAGTAAAGTAAGACAATACAAACTTGAAATGCATACTGTTTTGTTTGTTCTAGTTATGTTAGGATGAAAGAATAAAAATCGAGATATCCTTTTATATAATTTGGCCCTCCACTTTTGTCGACCTTTATTGAGTAGTCTAACTAGATGTCAATTTGATCATGAACTAATGTTGACAAGAAAAATACTCGATATGGCCAATCTATTTGATAGTCCAATTTATTTCAATAAATCTACAAAAGTTTCGAATTAAAATATTAATTAGTTTTCACTGGTGAAAATTTAGCCTCTGAATATATTTTTATAGGAGATTTTTCGTAACCATATTGTATATACAACTAGGTCTTGATGGACAAATGCTTGATGTGTTGGAAAATCCTTTATTACAAATTGACCAACTTTGAGATAAAAACTTAGTCGTAGAGTGGTACATATTGTATGAACGCGCGCGCGCACAAACACACATATATATATATTATCTGGCAAGTAGATTGTTAGTCGTACATTTACGGAAACAGGGGGTTGACTTTATGGGCCAAAATCTGATATTGAAAGAAGAAACCTATATGGGCTTATTATAGTTTAGAAAATCATGTGGTCAACTGGATCAGGTTGGTGGTCCAATTGATTATTTTATAGATGCTATGGTGAGGTTTAATACCAAATTCAATGTGCCTAATTTTGAGTAGCAATCTAATAATAATAATCAAAGCACGACACCAATTGAAATTGAAAATCTACTCAATGATCACTTAGAGTGTGTTCGATTGCATTTATTTTCCATAAAAATGTCAGTTTTCACCTAAATTCCTACTTTAAAGTGTTTGATTGCTATTTTTTTTCATGGAAAATATTTTCCACCTTTTAAAAATATATCTAACTTTCCTTGTTTTTAAGGAAAACATTTTATTTGGAGGAGTGGGTTTTTGTTTTCATCAAAACAAGAAAAATATTTTCTTTTCTAGTATATATTTTCCATATCAATCAAACACACTCTTAGAAAATTGAAATGTTGAAATCAGTCGTCAATTGAAATTAGCAACGGAACAATAGTTTGATCCGTGAAATATTCTTGAGTTCGAGTAACTAAGAGTCTTTGAACAATAAAAATAAGTAAGAGATTGATAGTCGGATATATATTGGCAAATGAATTATTTAGACTATGGTTACCAATCTCGATTCCAGTGTAGAAATTATTATTTACAATATTTTTTGCACTAACAATTAACGCTTAATCTCCTCCCATGATTGACGCTTAACCTCCTCTACCTCTTCACACGTTTTTTCTTATATACCCTGACTAATCATATCTTCTCTTTGTTGTCTATTCTGTGTGAACTCTTCAATCTTCCCTTCCAACGTAGTGAACTTAGCATTCACATCATTATATCTTGAGCCTTTAGAAGTGTCACATTTGTGAGACATATCGAGTATATGTGAAGCT